>PVJI01018719.1:0-32692 GCA_004026765.1 Micronycteris hirsuta | reverse complement strand
TACCTTATGATCTCACCTTTAACCGGATCATAACCAACAAAAGCAGAAAGCAAGCAAAACATAATCAGAGACGCTGAAATTAAGAACAAGCTAACAATAGATAGGGGAGAGGGGGGAGGGGACAATGGGGAGAAGAGTTTTCAGGAATCACTGTAGAGGACACATGGACAGAACTAAGGGGGAGGAGGGAGGTTGGGGGTGTGGGACGGGAGGGGAAGGGAGGGGGGAGGGGAGAGGCTGCAAATAACTGTAATTAAACAAAAAAATTAATTAAAAAAAATAAAAAAAAAGTGAAAAAAAAAAAAAAAGCTCTGGAAAATTAGAATACTCGAGGGTCTTCCTTGTGATTTGGAAAAAAGAGTCGTTTCTATCATAAGATCATCTTGGTGCCCTTCTGGGTGGTTTACGGGGCCAGAAACTATTTTGCTAGTGAGACACGTCCTTTGCCCCAGACCTGAAGGTTTATGGAAAATGAGGGGTCTCCATAGATGGAGAACACAGAAATGGAAACATACTTGGGCCACCAGGGTAGAGCAGTGGATCTGGGGTTGTCAGGATTATAAGCCATTGCTCAAGAATGCCAGACCGGTTCCTTCACAACAGTTTCTTGCAGCCTGGACACTCAGTAGGACAGTGAATTATGCAAATGGTGTCCAAGGAACTCAAAACCTCTGAATGAGACCAAGAAAAAGAAACAGAAGTGGACTGTGGCGATCCTCTCGAGTCTTTTAGATTTCTGTTGGCCGACACTCACCAGGATTTCTTTCCCCGGAGACATCCGGTAGGTCGGTGGGATCCCGGGGGACGCCCTGTGGCTCACTAGGAAAGCTCCTGAGGCAAGCAAAGCGGGAGGCCTCTAGATGGCAAAGGAGTATCTCTGTGGGGTGGTTGTTTCTTATTTGTTTGTTTTGTTCTTTTTTTGTTTGTTTGTTTTTTATTTTTTTCCTTCTCTTTGGGATCACCACCATTGAGATGGGATTCCACACCTTCATCCCATCCAAATCGCCGTCAGCTGCAGTCTTAGCAATTGGGATAAATTTGACCCTAAAAATTGAAAAAGGAAGAGATGAGTTTTCTTTTGTAACACTGTTTGCCCCCCATATGCATGAGGGGATGGAGAGCCATGGCCTGAGAGTGGGAGCAGGGATCATAATACTATCCCACAGTGAGATCTAGTCTGCCAGAGGGAAGGCAAATGGTCTGAAATGCCTTACATGCAGGCATTTATGACTCTGTACTGAGATCCCTCGTTTTGCTCCGGCCCCGCCCTGACAGCACCTACAGTCGCCCAACTGTTGATCAATGGGCAGATACCCTCCTCAGTTCCCCACCTGTCTCTCCATGGAGACTAAGGGGACCCCAGAGTTTTAGGGTGACTCTACCTTAGGGGGAGTGACCTCTCCACCACCTGATGCTATGAACAAGCTAAAGCTCTACAAGCTGAGGAAAAGCTCGGCCCCGTGGGACAATCTAGGAGTGGTGTTTCTTATCTTCCTACTGCTCCTACACTCCTCCCCGTGATGGAGGTAGCAGGCACCGAAGGTGCTGTAGGGGCACAAGTGTCCTTCTCTAGAACTGATTTACAACCATGTAAAGACAGGCTAGGGAGTTTTTCAGAGGACACTTCGCGCTTCACTAGTCATTTCCGGACTCTCACTGTAGCTTGTAGTCTGTCATGGAGGGAGATGTACATCATTCTGACCACCTGCTGTCCCCCAGATGAGAAACAGCAGATCTGGGAAGAGGCCTGTAAACATGCACACCAGCTGCCTATCCAGAACCCCTAGGCTCTGTAAGCTGAACCTGCATGTATGCTGGGGATCGGACAGCAAGCTCTGTGGGTGTGCCGGCACTTGGGGTAAAACAGAGGACGAGCCACGCCAGTGAGGATGGGCCGGGCATGCATGTTGCCATCTTGGAGGACCCAGTGTGCATGGGCGCTGCCATCTTGGATGATGGGTCACATGAGAGTTTCACCCTCTTGGAACCAGGCAAGGCAGAACCGCTTCTGATAGGGAGGGCTCCGGTCCTGACAGTCATGAACTGGGGTCCAAGGGTGACCATCTGATTTCTAGGGTGTTTGCAAGGTCTAAGCTTCAGAAAGCTGCAGGATGTCCCTGTGAATCTAGGGGACTTTTAGTAGAAGGTACCTGCAGTGCTAGGGACTTTTAGCTGCCAGGTACTGAGTTTAAGTAGAATCCTTCCTAGCGTGGGAAAGAAACAGGGATGAAAATTGAATGATGGTTACATATACATGGGTAAAAAATAAATAAATAATTAAATAAATACATAAATAAAATAGGTTGTAGGTTTCTGAATGTTGCAGAATGTCTGTGGGAAGCTGTAAAGAGAAGTGGAAATGTGAAAGTTTTGGGAAGAAATGATGTGGTGTTAGTCACGGAAAGTGTAAGGCACACAGATGTCATCTTGGTGGATATGAGAAGGAAAAGGGTTTTCCTTCACGCTTTGTATTTTTCTCCCAGGTTGATTCCTTCAGAATTTGGCATTCTGAAGGAGTGAATGATGATGTAAGGTTTCTCTGCATACATCCAAAAACACCAGTCATGACACAGTCGTTTTGTTAACCACTATTTTGATTGGAAGGTCACGCCTGAAGGAGGCACATCTGGGTTCCACTGGTCCCCAGAAAGCCCCGAGGACCTGGGGCCAACTTGCGAAGTTAGCCAAAAGCCCACAGGAAAAAGCCCGGTACCCTGGTGGATTGTGCAGTTCATGGCAGTCTTTCCAGAGAAGGAACAAAGGTCGCTTTCCCAAAAGATGGCCGGCATCATGGAACCCTCCAGAACTTGAGTGAAACAACTGGTACAGGTGAAGCCCGGTGGCAGATGTGTGGCTCTGCTTCTGTGTCCCCAGGAGTGGACCGAAAAGTCAATCTAAAGGTTCCCTGTGTGAGTCTCTCAAGCAAAGCAGACTTAAAGGTCATCCACGATCCAGGCTGTTCTTGGTGTGTTTCTGCAAACAAACGGACAAAACCAGAAGCTGGACTCCATGTAGTTCCTTCCACGATAATGAGGGTGATTTTCAGGAGAAAAATCATGACTCAAGGAAAATCACAACACTCAGTTGAAACTGGGTTTGTACTATCACCAAAGACATCCCATTCACAGGCAGGAAGGACCCGTCCAGTCGCCACTGTTCAATGTCATTGCGGCGGAGGCCTTGCAACCGTCTTCCCAAAAGACAGTCTCACAGGCACAGAGACTGGCTTGGGAATTGTCGTGTGAATTAACTTGTGCGTTCTTCCTTCTCGTTTCATAGGGCGTATGCCTACGACCTCAGTCCCTAAGTCATCGGTTAGTAATATAGACCTCACTTCAGGAGCCCACCTTCATCATCGACCCCCGAGACTCAGTGGTTTGGCTGAACTAAGCGGTTCGGTGGGTGCAAGGTTGGGGCTTCACCTTGAACCGATGTTCCCTTTTTCATCCTAACAGCTTGGATGGAAAGGACCCAGAAATCTGAAAGGGGGGAAATCCTAAAATATTCCCCTCAGCCCAAGCTAAGTATAGTGGACCACAAGGGCTTTGGATAGGTGTAGAATGCCTTGTACACTTTCCTCCAGACAAAGCCATTCTCTACCTAAGTCCCCGCCTTCGTCATTCAGTGGTCATGATTTCATCGTGCCTTCCGACTCTCTTGCCAAATCTGTCACCTCTGGAATACGATGAGGATGCCAACTGTCCAGTCATGCCAGCCTTTGGACATCGAGCCTGCAAGTTCCTGGTGACAGCCCAATGACCTGGATTCTGTAAGGTCCTTCCCCTCACAGGAAGGACACCCTCTATGCTTCCCCCACCCCCCAAACACACACTCTTTCAGGGAACCCTTGACCCAAGGGCAGGTAGGAGGCCTAAACTATGGGACTTGGTTCCACAGGAACTGCGAATGGGATCATGACAGGGAAGTGATGTACCACATTCTGTCACCAAGCCGATGAGTCCATGGACACTCTTGAGCGTGCTTGGCCCCGGGGAAGGCCCCAGCGGGTATGCATCCTAACCAACTGCTTCTGCTGTGGCCCTAACAGGGGTTCTGTGCTCAGGCTATACCGGGAAAAGGAGGGGGTGATGTCTGGAAGGCCGGGGCTGGTTTGCCCTGTTCAAAAGAAGGAGTTCCCGGACACAGCAGAGTGCCGGGAGGGTTGGGCACCTAAAACTACAGAAATATCTGTCCTGGCAGCCAAGTCAGACACAGAGTGCCGAAGGCCCTGCTCTCTGTGTAACCTGGCAAGTTGCTGTAGGTAAGTGAAACCTCAGGAACCTCCTTTAGAGGAAGGGAGCGTCTCCTGGCCTGAACCAGCATCTGAAGGAACTGCAAATGGGACCAAGAAAGGGAAATGACGCTCGGCGTTCTGTCGCTGAGCCAATGAGTCGTTGGACACTCTCAACCACGCTTGGCCCCAGGGAAGGACCCCGGCGGGTTCGGATCCTAACCAGCTCCCTCCGCAGTGGCCGAAACAGGCTGAGAGCTCAGGTGCTGTGGAGACATGGAAGGGGTGATGTCTGGAAGGCTGGGGCTGGTTCGCCTGGGTCGAAAGAAGGAGTTCCCGGACACGGCAGAGTGCCGGGAGGGTTGAACACCTAAAATTACTGAAATCTCTGCCCTGGCAGCCAAGTTAGGCACAGGGTGCTGAAGGCCCTGCTCTCTGTGTTGCCGGGCAACTTGCTGTAGGTAAGAATTTCGTCAGGAACCTCCTCTATAGGGAGGGAGCATCGCCCGGCCGGAACCTGTGCCTGGAGGCCTAATCTATGGGACTTGGGTCCAAAGGAACTGCGAATGGGACCAAGACAGGTAAATGATGCCCAGTGTTCTGTCACCAAGCCGATGAGTTACGGACACTCTCGACCACGCGCGGCCCCGGGGAAGGCCCTGGCAGGTTAGGATCCTAACCAACTACTTCTGCGATGGCCCTAACCGGGGTCCGTGCTCCGGCACCTTAAGGACATGGAAGGGCTGATGTCCAGAAGGCCGGGCCTGGTTCACCCAGGGCAAAAAGGGGAGCTTTTGGGAATGGAACCATGCCAGGAATGTTGGGCACCTGAAACTACTGAGAAATCCCTGCCCTGGCAGCCAAGTCGGGCACAAGGCGCCGAAGGCCCTGTCCTCTGTGCTGCTGGGCAAGGTGCTGTCAGGAAAGCCTTTCCTCATGAACCTCCTCTGAAGGGATGAAGCGTCGTCCATCTGGGTCATGGGCCTGGGAGCCTGCTATGAGATTTTGGTCCAAAGGTACTGCGAATGAGACCAAGACAAAAAAATGGCTCCCTGTGGTCTGCTGCCATGCCCATTGCTCTCAGATGACCAGGGGATAAGTTGACGGAAACCCTCGACTGCACTTGGCAATGGGAAGGCCACGGTCGAGACTGGATCCTGACAAACACTTTCTGCGGTGTCCCTAACAGGGGGTCAGTGTGTTGGTTTCATTAGAATATGAAAGGGATGATGTCCTGTAAGCTGGGGCTGGCTCACCTGGGATGAAAGAAGGAGTTTCCTGAAACGTTACTGTGCCAGAACGTTGGGCCCCTAAAACTAATGAAATACCCCCTCCGATAACCAGTCAGGCACAGCATGCAGAGTACTACATCCCCTGTGGCACTCTGCAGGTTGCTGTAGGTACCGTGTCCTCAGGAATCTCCTCTGCAGGGATGAAGTGTCATCTATCTGGGTCATGGACCCGGGTGCCTACTATCGTATTTCGGTCCAAAGGTACTGCGAATGAGACCAAGACAAAAAACTGGTGCCCCGCGGTCTGCCTCCGTGCCCCTTGCTCTCAGATGACCAGGGGATGAGTCAATAGAAACCTTCGACTGCACTCAGCAACGGGAAGGCCACGAGCAAGTCTGGGTCCTGACAAACAGTTTCTGAGCTGTCCCTAACAGGAGGTCAGTGTATTGGTTTCGTTAGAATATGAAAGGGACAATGTCCTGAAAGCCGGGGCTGGCTCACCATGATTGAAAGAAGGAGTTTCCTAAAACGTCACCATGCTGGGAGGGTTGGCCTCATAAAAATTACTGAAATCCCCCCTCTGACAGCCAGTCAGGCACAGCGTGCAGAGGGTTATGTCCCCTGTGGCACTCAGCAGGTTGCTTTAGGTACCATATCCTCTGGAACTTCCTCTGCAGGGATGAAGGGTCGTCCATCTGGGTCACGGGCCTGGGCGCCTGCTATGTGATTTTGGTCCAAATGTACTGAGAATGAGACCAAGACAAAAAAATGTCGACCCGCGGTCTGCCGCAGTGCCCGTTGCTCTCAAATGACCAGTGGATGAGTCGAAGGAAACCCTTGACCGCATTCAGCAACGGGAATGCCAGGGGCGAGTTTGGATCCTGAGAAACACTTTCTGTGGTGTCCCTAACAGGGTGTCAGTGTATAGGTTTTGTTAGAATATGAAAGGGACAATGTCCTGTAAGCTGGGGCTGGCCCGGGTCAAAAGAAGGAGTTTCCTGAAACATCACCGTACCAGGAGGGTTGGGCCCCTAAAACTACTGAGATCCCACCCCTTGACAGCCAGTCAGGCCCAGCGAACAGAGGGCTATGTCCCCTGTTGCACTCCGCAACTTGCTGTAGGTACCTTGTCCTCAGGAACCTCCTCTGCAGGAATGAAGCGTCGTACATTTGGGTCATGGGCCCGGACGCCTGCTATGGGATTTCGGTCCAAACGTACTGCGAATGAGACAAAGACAAAAAAATGGCGCCCCGGGGTCTGCCGCCCTGCCTGTTGCTCTCAGATGACCAGGTTAATTCACAGTCTGGTATTTGGAGTACTCTCAGCAAGCCTGCCACCAAGTGGCTGAGAATGCACAAATGAATAATCCTGTCACCCTCCCTATGCTGCTCAGGTCTGTTGATTTTGCCACTGATGCGGCTCAAGCCAGGCTTGATTCTCATGTTTTTAGTCAAAGTGCTCAAATTGCTCTCCAAGCCATGAAGGCTATGCCTGATTCTCAGGCCAGGGAAATTTCTTCCTTTACCATCAGTGTCACCTAACGGGTGTTATGGTAATAAGAGTCAGGGGCCCGAACACAGTGTGCAGCAGGGGACTTAGCAGACATGACCGACTAAGCCCCAAAATGATTTGTCTCATCATATTTATTGTGCTGTATCAGAACATGCAAGAAGGATGTGGGATGATTTTTTCCAGCTTGGCAATATGCTTATCAAGCCTGCAAGGACACATGTGCTTTTTAATAACTTCATTCATATTTGAGCAATTCCCAAGAACCCTGGAGGACATACCACCCATGAGAGGAACACTCTGTCTTTGGCAGCGTTCCGCTTCCTCGCACACCAGTTTGCCAGTCATGCAAGGATACAGGGCACCCTCACACGGGCATGTTTCCTACAGGATCCCTCCAAGTTTAACCCCTTCACACCACACATCAGTGTGCTGCAGAGGCATATATTGACTTTATCGATCACCTCCAAGAAGCTATTGAAAGGCAAATAGATAATGACAGAGCAGCCAAATCTCTTTTGTGGCAGCTAGCTTATGAAAATGTTAACAAAGATCACAGGACCATTATAGGACCACTGCAAACTACCACAAAGACATCAGTGAGTTTATCAAGGCTTGCCAAGATGTTGGCACAGAGCTGCATAAGGCTTCTCTCTTAGTTGCTGCAATTAAGGGAGATTCCAAATATTAAAATTGTGGAAAGCCAGTCACCTGCACAAGGACTGTTAATCTACACCAGAAGGGAGAAAGGGGAATTACAAGCTTCCCCTAAAGGATTGTCCTTGCTGTGGCAAGGGTAGACATTGGGCAAAGGAATACCACTCTAAATTTGACAAAAATGGCCAACCTATTCAGGGAAACTTCCAAGGGGGCATCGGCTCAAGTGCTCCCAACACCAATCGGAGCTTTCAGAACAGCAATCAATATCAGGGAATGCAGGGATATGAACAGTTTCTGACCTTCAAGCAGCCACTCGCAGAAGTGCAGTGATGGACTTGGTCACCACCAGCGAGCTCATCTTAAAGGATCAGGATCAAGTAATTATAGCTCCCACTGGTGTCTGAGGACCTTTGCCCCCAGGAATGGTCGGTTTAATTTTAGGGAAATCCGGTATTACTACCGAAGGCATTTTTGTTCAGCCAGGGGTCATTGATTCAGACTATCAAGGGGAAATTAAAATCATGCTTAAAGCTTCTGGTTATCATATTATTCCTGCCCAGATGCGGATTGCCCAGCTGCTCTTACTCCCGTACATAGTCTCAAAAACTCAGAATACAGTGAGCGGAGAGGGAGGCTTCAGTAGTACAGACAATCAATCAGTTTTTTTGAACAGTATCAATTATATTAAATAAACCAATCTTATAAATAAAGATAAAGAATAAGACCTTTCATGGCCTCATAGATACAGGAGCTGACATCTCCATTATCTCAAATCAGTTTTGGCCTCTGGAATGGCCTCTAACAGATAGCAGAACACCTATGTCAGATGTTGGAGAAGTTTCTCAACCACAAGTCAGTATATGGTCTCTTAAATGTTACGGAGCAGAAGGACAGGTGGGGAGAATTCGACCGTATATCTTGCCCATGCCCCTTAATATTTGGGGCCATGATCTCCTCAGTCAGAGGAGGATGCAAATCTCTCTGCTGCATTTTCCCTAATGGCCACTGCTTTTATAACTCCCCTACCACTTACCTGGCTTTCCAATATGCCTGTATGGGTTGATCAGTGGCCACTTAAAGGAGAGCAACTTGAAGCTAAAGAATTAGATGCAGGTCATATTGAACCCTCTAACAGCCCTTGGAATATGCCTATTTTTGTTGTACCAAAGAAATGTGGCAAAGGGAGGCTTAATCATGATCTAAGAAAAATCAATGAAACCCTCCAACCTATGGGCCCCATACAGCTGGGAGTCCCCAGTGCAGCTTGCATTCCAAAAGATTGGCCACTTATAGTTATTGACCTAAAGGATTGTTTCTTTAAAATCCCTTTGGCAGAAAAGGATTGGGAGTGTTGTGCATTTTCCCTCCCATTTGTTAACAATTCTCAGCCTTTACAGCAGTTTCAATGGAGAGTTTTACCTCAGGGGATGCTTAACAGCCCAACAGCCAACATTTAGTTTATACAGCCATTCAGCCAGTAAGAGATAAGTTTCCTAATTCCATTATCTATCATTATCTGGATGACATCCTGATTGCAGCTCCTTCACAAGGTATTTTAGCAAACACTGCTTCCTTTCTTAAAAATTCTGTAGCCACTACTGGACTAGTAATTGCTCCAGAAAAAATACATCATTGAGAACCTTGGCAATATTTAGGCTATATCCTTTTTAATAGGACAATTCAGCTTCAAGTCCTTCAAGTTAATCCACCCAAGGATTTAACTCTTAATCGCCTCCAACAACTTCTGGGAGCAATCAACTGGGTGCGACTCAGCCTTGGAATATCTACCCAACAATTAACTCATTTATTTAATGCCCTTAAAGGGGACCCAGGTCTAATTCCTCCAGAAAACTGCCCTCAGAGGCCCTACAAGAATTAAATATAATAAATAAACATATTCAGCAGCAACAACTAACTAGAATTAATTCAGTTTCCTGTCCAGCTTTTCTGTCCCCCAACCTTAGGCACCCCAATGGGTCTTATAGGACAGCTATCACCCCACTTAGCTATGACAGAGTGGCTTTTTCTGTCTCATCAACCACAACACACTATTACCACCTATATAACTGCACTGTGCCATCTTTTTTAAGTTACTTTATTATTCTTCAATTACAGTTGTCTGCATTTTCTCCCCTTCCCTCCCCCTCACCCCATCCAAACCCACTTCCCTCCCTTGCTTCCACCCTCCCCTTTAGTTTTGTCTATGTGTCCTTTATAGAAGTTCCTGGCATTGTGCCATCTTATTATAAAAGGACGTGAGTGAACACAGCAGTTATTTGGATATGATCCTGCCTTTATTCATGTCCCCTTAACTCAAGTTTATTTACAACAATTGGCAACTCAATCTTTAGAATTTCAGTGTGCCATAGCTGATTTCATAGGAGGACTAGAAATTAACCTGCCTTCAGATAAATTGCTTCAAAAATTCCTTCAAATAAGGCTAGCAGAAAAGGTGAGCCCAATGCCAATAACTGGGGCGAGACTGTGTTTCTTGATGGGTCCAGAGGGCAAAAAACTGGAGAAAGTTTTGTATCCTCAGGACGTTCCTCTATTCAAAGGGCTGAGTTTTTTGCTGCAATCTTGGCCCTGTGGCAATAGCCCAAGGAATCTTTGAAAATAGTCTGTGACTCAGGACATACTGTTTATAGTATTCTGCATCTAGATCAGGCATTAATTAAGACTTCTATCAACCTCAATCTACTTAACCTATTTTTGACCCTACAGTCCCTCCTTAATGACAGAGAATACCCCCTCTTCATTACTCACATTCGATCCCATTCAGGGTTGCCTGGCCCCCTGGTGGATGGTAACAATAAGGCAGATGCCTTAATCAGTGTCCTTACTGCCTTCCAGCAAACAATGGCTCCTCATCAGTTTTTTCATCAAAATAGCCAGGAACTCCGAAAACAATTTTATATTCTTCATTCCTAAGCTAAGCAAATTATCAAAGAATGTGATTGCCAAGCCCTTAGCAAGGCACTCCCATCTATAGGAGTTAATCTTCAAGGACAAAGTTCTCAAATAATTTGGCAAATAAATGTCACTCATTATGGCCCCTTTGAAAAATCCAAATATGGTCATATTTCTATTGATACTTATTCTGGTGCCCTACATGCCTCTGCTTTAACAGGAGAATCTGCTAAAAATATACGAGGTCATTGGCTTGAGACCTTCAGTCATTTGGGACTCCCTCAGCAAATTAGAACTGATAATGGTCCTGGATACCTTGCCCATTCTACTCAGGTTTTTCTTCAGCATTGGAATATCCAACATAAAACAGGAATACCTTACAATCCAGCTGGTCAGGAAATTGTAGAATGGGCTCATCATACTTTTAAAAATCTTCTTAGAAAACAAAAAAGGGGGAGTCATGAGTCCTTCCCCCCAAATTTGATTATGTTAGCTATGTTTACATATAATTTTCTAAATTGCGATGAATCACTTTGTACTCCAATTGAGAAACATTTTCAGAAGAAAGAGCCAAAGTCATCTTCTTCTCAGGTTTTATATAGATATCTGCTGGCAGATGGCTCTTGGCAGGGCCCTGCAGATCTCTTAACACGGGGAAGAGGGTATGCATGTGTTTTCATTCCTACAGGTCCTGTCTGGATACCAGCCAAAAGAATAAAACCTTATCACGAGCAAAATAGACACCAAACTCCGTTACCTGGAGCTGAGAACCAATTGGCTGATAGACTACATGACCCAGCTGACTCTGAACAACCAGAAGGAAAATGGACACCCACACCATCACTCACGGGCCTGGATATGCCAATGGAGGAGGATAGGGCCTGCCCCACTGACAGGGTCCGAGGCTCACATGCCTTCTGCTGAGGGCAACAACCCCCGGTGCCCCATAATGTTTCCTTTAGGTGTGTCCCCACCAATGGGGGTTGGGAATCAAGGCTCTTAATGCTTGAGCAAAGACCTTACCAAATAAAAAGTGTTCCAGACCCTCCACAATAATCTACAATGGCTGAGCCCTAAAAACTCGCTCAATGGACTGAATTTATGAGTTTGGGTCATGGCAGTCCATGGATGCCTCCTTGTCTTAACTATTATTTGTGTTTTACAATGTATATGGGGGTTGATTGCTCAAGATTGCATTCAGGAACAGCAAATAGTAGGTTTCACAGGCTTAACAACTACAATTGCATTTACAAACAAAAAATGGGGGAGAGATGATGTTGGGAAACACCCTGCCTGGTTTCAGTAGCTGTAATAGCTAAGGCTGAATGAGAGACTTTGGGACCCTAAGCCACTGAGGAGACGACGTTTATCTCCCTCACAGGAGCACCACCCCTGCCCACCTTACTTCACCTTGCTTGACCCCGAGTGCATTACCAATTAGCCAATGATGGGTAATATTCCTCAAGGGAGGGATGACCTAAGACAGGCACGGTCATGAGGGGGCCCTCAGGGAAGGACTTGGGGGGCTAAGCCTGAAACAATGCCAGAGGTGGGTGTGGCCCCATGCTGGAAAGGGCTGGTTCCCCGGGTGATGAGGCCTAAGCATGAAATCCTGTGAAACCTGCTTTGCTAATAATCTCAATTTAAATGACAAGGGTCCAATCCTGAAATGAGTTTGTTTCCCCAAAGTTTCATGGCCCTTTAGCTATCTGACCTTGACTCTAAATAAGCCCTCATAGTTCTTTGAATGTTATTTATTATTTGATCACTACTGCCTGACAACGATTGATGGGCTTTTTCTGAGAATGTGGGTCTTTGGAGCCACTGGTTGCTTACTGATTATAATAATGCTCCGTGCACTTTAACACATTTGCAAATTATTTTCCCAGAGTCATGTGAGAAACCAGCAAGTAGCAAGCTTGGCCTGGGTCCAGCTCCCACTTGGAAAGGCCAGTGGAAAGCGAGGACCAGTACACAGGACCCACACCCAAGAAAGGTTTTCCTATGGGAAATTAGGCCTGCATTGTACCTAGGTCACTTTGAGGCTTGCTTTTTGCTAAAACACTGTCACCCTGAATTGAGGCAGCAAACATTTACTGCATATCTCTAAGGTAACTTCCTAAAATCTATGCTAAACCTTCCAAGGACAGGTGTAACCAGTTCAACCACTTTTTCCTTTATATTTACAAATATCCTTCTTTGTTTTTTATGTGATTAGCAACATCCTCTCCTTTGTTTTCTATAAAAGGTCTACCTAAATCGAACCTGTGCATAGAAAATGAGGACCATCCTCAATGTAATGTGCCCAGAAAAGCAATAAAAATCTATCAAGGCATGGGTTCGGACACTGTTCTCTTGAGAGAGTAGCCGTGCCATCCCTTTTCCTACAAAGGATTTGGTAGTCTGTGTGAATTTGTCTCATCTCAGCCACGATGCCGCGGACCCCACCAGCCATGGTTCACATCACCAGCTGTTTTGCAGTGGTTTTTTTTTTTTTTAGGCAATAAAACTTACATGATGATTCACATAGTAAATTGTTAATAAAAACCTTTTTTGAAAAAGATTGTGTTTTCTTACTTTCAGAGAGTGGAGAAGGGTGGGAGAAAGAAAGGGGGAGTAACAGAAATGTGTGAGAGAGACATTGATATTTTGCCTCTCAAGTGCACCCAAAAGGGGACCTCGTATGAAACCCAGGCGTGTGCCAGTGACCATTTGGTTCACAGGCTGATGTTCAAACTTCTGAGCACACCAGTAAAGGCAAGAAAATATTGTGTAAATATCTATGATGTCAAGTGTTTTAAAGTGGCAGTTGAGGTCATTATTTATAGTATTATAAATTAAAATTACTGCTTTTAAAATTTTTACTCCATGTTTTTTTATCACAAGGACATTTTGAGTCAAGTCCATTTTAATCTCAGTATTTCAGATAAAGAAACAAAATGTATATTTTGTACATTAAAATGACCACCTATCTCTGGCAGTTCCAAAATTTTAGACTTGGCACTATGTATGCTTTTAGCTCTTAATATCCTCTATAAGATTAGAAAAAAAAAAAAAAAAAACTGAAGGAGAGTTTGAATATACCAGGAAAAAGAAATGGGCTTTCTTGCTAGTGCTTATACCCAGGCTTGTACAAGTGACTCTGTGGAACTTGACTTCATTGGGCCTGGCTGCCTGTCATTTTATGGCATAAAACCATGATGGTGAAGGTCATGGTGATGGACACCAGAGCACAACTAGCACCTGCAGTGAGAACAAATAGAAGAAGACACAAATTAGGACTGACTTGGAGCAAATCCAGGATTCTGCCAGGCAAAAACTAATGCACTTGAATTAATCTCATGTTCTGTAGAAACATGAGGTTTTACTTCTGGACACAAAAATCACTCCCTTTTTATATGGTCCTATGAGCCACCCTGATCACCCATCTAGTCACTATTTGAAAATGCCATCAGATGCAACACAGCTACAAAAATAGCATAAGAAAACTATGGCAAAGAGACTTCACGTAGTGTATTCTACAACTGTCTGACTCTCTTACTAAAATGGAAGTTAACAGATTTTGGTCTGCATCCTTCACTAGAGTTACAAGTTGTCTCAGAATGAGTCTGCATTAGCAGGTATATAATATATTGTTCTATGGATGAAGTGTATTCTAAATCATATGAAAAATCTGAGAGGGCGTTGGTATTTTTGCTGCCTGCCTAAATGCCTAATCTGGCTACACAAAAACATGCCAGGACACTATAAGTGGCATCACAAGCTCTTTGAAGGTTGCTTTTCATGTACTTTTTAAAACTCATAATGGCCACAAGTCAGTGAGGAAAAAGGCAAGTGATATTTACAGAACATTGAAATTCATGAAATACAACAACCACAGGTGGGCCAGCTGCATATTGTGCAGAAAGAAGCACTGGGGGAAATGTGCCATGACTGATCCATTTAATCCATGTAAAATTTTCCGAGGTTTATTTTATGCCACCCAACTTTCAGAGATGCAAACTGAGTCTCCTACAGATGAGGGGATACTCCCATGACAGTAACTAGATGTTGGCAGAATCACCTTGAGCCAAGGGGATGGCCTAGTGCCAACTTTCTTGAAAAACAGGTCTAGAATGTGTTTGGTGTAATGCCAGATAAGTGAGCATGTAGGTAGTCATATAAACCATTGTCATACATAGGAAGGCTGGTATCATACAACACTTTATCTCAATAAATTCACTTGGAAATGGGACTGTGGATAGAAAGATAGGCAGATGAAATATTTATATATATTATAGCTATAGCCTGATTCTAAGCTGAATAGGCTGTAGCTGTCACCTTGTCATTATCGCTCTCTGATTTTAGCTACTTTATTGGAAACAGACTGAAAGTGAATTTATCATTCTTTTAAATGGAAATCACCCTCGTGTTCTAGTCCTCAAATGTGTTTCTCTGTTGGTCATTGATGAGCACTTGTTTTAATGATACTTTGAGGCAGCTGTAAACTGATTTACCAGAAAATTAGATTTCTTCTATCCTGAGTTATCATACAGATTCTTTCTTGGAATGTATTATCTCACTTTGTGAAATCATTAAGTATTTGCCAATTTTAGAATTTGGAATCTCCATAATAGGAGAATCAAAATTCAATTCAAAGCAAATCAAAAAGCAATCAGTATGTTCATTTGAGGTCAAGAAGGTTCTCATTGTGTGTGTTGTTCCTGCACACTGTCTCCAGATTGGGAAGGAAAGGCATTCTGCCAATGTTTCCCTCCTTTTCATAGATTGATGAAGGTTCAGAGGTTAAACCAAATGCAGCTCATCCAGATTTTAGGGGCTTTGCAGTTCTGGCCTGAAAGCTTTTGAGGGACAATTTGAAATCTTGAGGACTCTCTTTTCTTTGTTTAATAATCTCTAAGCCATTAGTTTTTTTTGTTAGAGTACTTGTTGGGAGCCATGCTGCATCTGATCCATGAATGTTGATTTGCGGGGAACTAACCCACACCCATTTCTTGGCATGGTCAGATATGGGTGGGACGCCATTCTGCACGGTGGGAGGTGACCATGGGTAGTCCACCCGCAAGTCTCACTCTGTGCTGGCTTGCTTTAGCACTCCTGAGAGTTAGAACAATTCTAATGGATTGTAAAATGTTGGAAGCTGGATCATCCTGGCCATCCCCATACAGGAAAGGGTTAAGGAGAGGATTAGCCATTTAGCAAGCCAAGCCGCCTTGATGCAAAAAGCAAGGCAGTCTGTTAATTGATGAGAGAGGCCTGGGAAAAGTCATTACTAAAAATATTTTAAACCATTCTCCCTGAAATTCAGCAATTTATCGTTCTTCTTTAGACCAGAGATATAGGAAAAGGTTTTAATAGCTAGGAAGTTTAGTGAATAGCCATAAATGTTAGTTAGGATTTATACTTCAGAAAGGTATAGATAAGGAGCATCTGTTGCTTAGGATTCTAAGGACACTGGCAAATGTTAATACTTCAAAGAACAGCTAATTGGGTTAGAAGTACCTTGAATTAGATATTTCTCTCTCAAATTTCCTAAGCACAAAGACTTACCTCTACATATATTTCTAATTACTAATTTAGAGTTATCTAGGATCTAAGAAAATATATATATATATGTCTAGCCAATTATTAGTGCTTAAAATAGTTAGTACTGATATTATTTCTAGCTGTTTGATGATAATTCCTTATCAGAATACCCATTTGTTTAACATGAGTAGAATTTGTAGCCTTTTTAATCACTCAACGTGTCATTTCTTAGTGAGTTATGACTTGCAGCTGCTCTTTACTGATCATGAAAGATGTGTGTCTGTTTTTTATCACTACTGTTGTAAAAAATGCCTTGTCTTTAAAATAGAGATAGTTCCTTTGTTTAGAGAGTCAGTCAGTTTTAGGCCGAGAGACTGGCAAGAAAGCTGGTCTCTCAGGTTCAATAAACTGGCCTAAGGCACCAAAAGAAAAAGAGTGTTGGACTCCTTCATTCCGCCTTACCGTCACCCACCTTCGGAGCTACCTGCTAAGAGTTGCAGAGGAGGGACCCCTGCAAGTACTCTTTATTTATTTTTTTAAATTTCATTTTACTCATTTCTTTTTTAAAATTTATTTTTTTATTTTAATTGTTGTTCAAGTACAGTTTTCTGCCTTTTACCCCCACCCCAGCCCAACACCCCAGCCTTCCCCAACTACCTCCTATTTCAACACCCCGTTGTTATTGTCTGTGTGCCCTTTATACTTGTTCCTGCAAACCCTTCGCCGTTTTCCCCTGAAATTCCCTCTCCTCTACTCATTTCTTAATTGTTGTTCAAGTACAGTTGTCTCCTATTCTTATTTCTATAATCAGGTTGTCGGCTTCAGACTCACTGAGACAATGCTCTTAGTACAGACTACACATGAAGGGGAGTAAGTTGTTCCTCAGCTAACAAAATGCCTTGAAAATAATAATTGAATAATTTTCCTCACCATTAAACTCAAATTATACATTTATAGCTTAGAGTTTTTCATCTTGTTCATACCTGTCCCTGAAAAACCATCTCTGAAGTGCTGAGTGTTCCTGCATGAACTCCGAAAGTTTATGCTTCTGCTTGTTAAGTGTCATGTGGCTGACATTATGTCCCTTTTTATCATTTATTATGAGTATGACATAAAATTATCCCTGGATGAGGCTTACATATTGAGGTCTCTCTGAAGGCATAATGCTGAAGTGCCCATAGTGTCCATGGTACTAAACTTCATATGTAGGACCATCATTTCCATGACTACCTACCTTTTTTCCTTTCTGACATTCAATAGCACCCAAAATATCCTGGACCAGTTTTTCACTAGGTGAGCACTGGACAACTCCATGTCACATGGTGACTCTGCACAGTTCTAGGTTGTGTCTTGGAGCTAACCCCTCATCTGAGTCTCAGTTTGCTTCTGTGAAAGATGTAGAATATATATTTTATATGTATTTGGATGGATATATTGGATCAGCCATGGCTAGTATTTACCTGGTACTTCGTTTTGAAGAATATATTGCTGGACTTACTATGCTTGTTGATCTTTATAAATTTCCACTCACTCATAAAAGGCCTTCTGCCTCCATCTTCACTTTCCCGTGGCCATCGACAGTTAGAAACAGACACCTGGAAGCAAACTGCCAAGATTTCAGATGCCGTTTATGTAGTACGAGTTTTTGGTTTTGGTGTGCCTGTTTAGGGATTTCAGAGAGTAGGTGAAAAACACCAGGCCCACTCAGATATTTGGTATCATTTTGGATGAAGTTCACTCCTTCAACTCAGTATCTTATACACCTCATTCAAACAGGCCCATTCTGAAACACTTATCACTATTCAGTAAAAAAAAAAAAAAAAAAAAAAAAAAAAAAAAAAAAAAAAAAAAAAAAGTCAGACACAACAATTGATCTTCAGTTTTGGTCAGAGGATCCAGCAGTCAAAATATACATCACTTGATGTCTCCTCCACATATGTCTATATATGGTATTTTCTTAGCATTCTTTGTATGTGTAGGCATTTTTCAAATGTGGACTTGAGTGAAGGATCACAAGAAAACAGATATAGGTTAGTGGTCTTTGAGTCCAGAAGAAACATTTCCCATTTTTATAGCATGTCCTGGGGAGGACAGAATGACATTATGTATGAGAAGGACCTGGAAGTACCCTGGATTTGGTCCAAACCCTTTCTCAACTTGTTGCCACTTTGGTATTTTTTACATTTCAACTGCTGGCCTTGTTCTAATGCCTTTGCATGATCAACTGTATCATCTTCATCCTGTGCCATATAGATAACCTGTGGCTAGACTCTGTGAACTTCAGTTCCACAGAGTCAGTAGTACAAATACTGCTAAGATCCCCTTGCTAGAGTCACCTAGTTCTCTTTTCCATCCACCTTGCTAATCTAGTTAAACTTCCTTACTGTATTATTACTAGATATGGATGGCTGGGGAAACAGAGAGTTCCTGGATGAAAAATTTGAAATCCTATTAATGGTGTTGTGAATTTAAAGTAGCTAAAATGCCTTTTACCTTCCTTGTCTTTAATGCAGAGGTAAAAAAGCATTTATGTCAAGGGTTCCTTTTTAAAATTGAATGTGGTATGAGATGATTAAAGAGGAAGAATCTTACTTTAAAACACTGTGCTTTACACTATTAAAAACATAAAATTAGTTTAACTGCAAAACAGGTAACCTTGATAGTTATATATAGATCATTGCCTTTAAACCTGTAAGGCATACATTTTTCCTATTTCACATGGAAAACTTTCTGCGATGCACCTTGTGCTAGAAGAATGAACAACCCTCCATAAATTTAAAATTTTAAAGTTATATTAATTACATTTTCTTCTGCTTTTCAAAAAAGATTTTATTCATTTATTTTTAGAGAGAGTGCAAAGAAAGGAGAAAGTGAGGGAGAGAAATATTAGTGTGTAGTTGCCTCTCATGTGCTCACAACTAGGGACCTGGCCTGCAACCCAGGCACGTGCCCTGACAGGGTATCCAACTGGTGACCCTTTCATTCTCAGGCCAGTGCTCAATCCACTGAGCCACACCAGCCAGGGCTATGTTAATTATATTGTCTGACCACAATAGTAAGAAACTGGAAATTAAATATAGGAAAGAAAATAAAAACAAGCAATATATTTGGAAATGAAGCAACATACTACCAAATACTCAATAAATCAAAAATTAAAACAAAGGGCACCCACTGGTGTGGCTCTGTGGGTTTAATGTTGGCCTGTGAACCAAAGTGTTGCTGGTTCAATTCCCAATCAGGGCACATGCCTGTGTTGTAGATCAGGTTCCCAGTAGAGGGTGTGTGAGAGGTAATCGCCCATTGATGTTTCTCTCCCTCTCTTTCTCCCTAACTTCCCCAGTCTAAAAAATAAATAAATAAAAAAATATTAAAACACACAAAAAAACACAGCTAAATTAATAAAAATATGAATTCAAATATGGTCTTAGAAAACCTGCATTTATCAAAAGCTCTTATAAGAGGAGACTATAACTAGAAAGTAATCCCATTGACACTTGCATGAAAAAGAAATAATTACCTCTGAATTGACATCAGCAAAGATGTGCTCTGTGCTCTGAAGATTATCAGACATTCAAGAAAAAAGTTGAAAATAATACCAAAAATAGTAGAATAAACTATTCCCATATATTGGAAAAACTATATTGCTATAATTATGATATCTCCCAAAGCAATTAATTGGTTCAACTGAAATCCTATCAAACTATGACTTACTTTAACTTCTCAGAAATGAAAATCCTAAAATTTATATGGAACAACAAATAACTTAATAAGCAAATACATTTAGAGAAGAAAGAACAAAGTTATAAATGTCACTCTTCGTGTTGTCAAACCATACTGTAAAGCAACAATAATCAAACCAGAAAGGTATTGGCACAAAACAGACCTTTAAAACAATGGAATAGTATAGATTGTCCAGGATTAAACCCTCTTATATGAACAAACTAATGCATGACAGAGAAGATAAAGATACACAATGCAGAGCTGACAGACTTTTCAACAGCTCATCGTGGAAAAACAAAATATACATAATCAACAGAAACTGGTCACTCATATAATATTTAAAAATAAACTTCAACTGATACCAATTCATCCACCTCTTCAATATTTTCATCTGATGCCAGTCCTCCTTCTCTCTTACCCACATCTCCCTGCCTTCTAATAGATGCTAGCACCCCCCCATTTCCTGCTGAACAGATAAATCTAGATCCATTCACCATGTTTTACCTTCCAACTAATCCCTTTCCTGCCCATGTTCCCTGTTTTTCAAGGGATGTCAGTCATGGTTAAGTCCCCTTGTGTTTTAACTTATGCCAGATGTAGGGTACATGGAGGCAGTCTGGCTTCCTTATCCAGCTGTCTGGGCTATGAAGGAAAGCAGTCTCCATACCCTTGAGAATGGGCCTGATAAGTATTTTTCTCATAGCCTTGAGGCTGTTTCTGAAAAACTGTTCCCATAGCCTTGATTGGGCTCGCATGCATAGTATGCAGCTCTGTTGTACAATTCTGTTGGTACTTTGCTGGCTTTGTCTATAATCTAGCTTTTAAGGATGTAGGGGATCCCACTGGCTGACATGCTGGGTAATGAGATATATGTAGTGGGCCATGGTGGATGCCATGCTGGGGTGTTGTGCAAAGGGGACGGGAGACATGCAGGGACATGCAGGGGTGTACACGCAGCTTGCAGCATGTACAGATTGCCCGCCATGAAGAAAGGCATGTCAGACATCTAAAGGACTCCGTGAATTCTCTACTGTCTGCCTGAATCTCATGAACCTGTCTGGCCTTGAACATCACAACACACCAGATGTCCAGATGTATCATATATATATATTTGAATGAGTGAACTTCATCCAAAATAGTACCAGTTATCTCAGTGGGCCTTTTACTTACCTACTCCCCTGATAGATCTATCTTAAATTCCTTGAAAAATTGCATTCTACATCTTTTTCAAACTGACAAGGTCCACAACCCAGTGAAGAAGGCAGAAACGTTTTATGGGTGAGTGAAATTTATTTAGATGAAAACTCAGAGCAGATCCAGCAGTATATACTAGAAGACCAGGTACCAGGTAAGCACTTGCCATGGCTGACCCAGTTGATCCTACCAAAACAATACAAGGTTTGCTTTCTAACACACACTTTCTATACAAGCAAACTGAGCCTCAGGGATATTAGGGATATTCCCAGGACAAAACCTGGTGTTGAGTCTCCTGGTACCAAGGACAAGGCCAATGCTTGTGTAGTAAAAAGATGGTATAGGATATATTGTACTGTACTAAATACCAGATGAATGAACAGGTGGGTCATAATTTTTAAAGTGTTTTCACAGGTGTAGGCAGCTACTATGGACATTATGAAAATCCACTGTATTATGCATTCTAAATGACCTTCAAGGTGACAATCACATGTCACTTTCATATTTAGTTAAACAAAAAGGGACACAATATCACCAATAACCACAGAAATAATGACAGTGTGAAGCTCTTGCAGGAACTCAGAGTTCTTCAGGGACACATGTATAAAGACAGGGTGTCCAAACTGAAACAGTTTCTGATCATTTAATGTGCTATCATGAGATAGTTGATCAAGAAGAATTATATGGCCATTCTTTTCAATGCATTTTTTTTTAGCTTAGGAGCAAAAGACCTCTCTGTATGATTAGTTTGTATAAAAGCATTTTCCCAGTAACTCCACAACAAATAACTCAAATGCAGGGATGGGAATACACAGACTTAAATATGTCAAATGGTTCTCAAGTTCCTTGAGGCCAGTACTGAGAATCTCAAATGTCTGGCAATACCACAGTCCCTCTGAGCTACTGACCCTTGGCCTCCCCTGAAATGAAAGGACAATTTCTGGAGAATTTTATGCCTCTGCAATTTAAAGACATTGTACAGGAAACACATTCATGAAAGGAATCCTCTTGATTGTTTTTAAAAAGGCACTGGTTGTTCCTTTTTCTTTAATCATGTTTTGAAGTCTTTATTGTAGAGAAACAGAATTAGTAAAGAGACAGTTACTTGGAGATTTAAGTAAGAAATATAGCCCTTCCTAGGGATAGTATCTGAACATACGATGTGGAAAAAAATCCACATCTCTGGTAAATGGCTGACATCTTTCACATAATATTGGTAAAAGAAATACTGCACACAATGACAACTGTGATAGCATTGGACAACTTGACACCATGAGGACTTGGTTTGAAACAATTATAAATTTCAAGTGAGGCTTGATTCAAAAAGCAACCACCATCAGAGATTGCTGCTGGCAATGTCATTGGGAAAGAATTTTTAGTCCATATGTGGCTATACCTATGACACACATAAATAGATTACATATGTATATCTCTCTACCTACAGCCTCATTTATGTGTAAGTCTCATCATCCAAGCAGGAGCATGAATTAAAGCTGAAGAGAGTTTTCCAAATTCACAATTTGAAGTCTCAAGTCCAATTACCTCATAGTGTGCCTGTATTTGGATCGATAGTTTTTAGGGAAATAATGTTGAGTTCATTTAGGTGGGTCCTAATCCAATAAAAATGGAGTCTTTACCAAATTGTCAGGTCACAGAGAAACACAGAGGAAACACCTGAGAACAAGAAGTTTAAACACACTCACTGCAAGACAAGGAAAGAGTCCTCAGAAAACAATCCAGCCCACAACCTGATCTCAAAATTGGAGCTTCCAGAACTGTAAGTTAAAAAGTATGCTGTTTACACCCACCAACATAGCACTACATTTTGACAGCACAAGCAAACTACTATTACTTATTGGAAGACAATTTAGATGTTTTTGGCAGGACTGCTGACATGGGAACTCAATGTAATCAAGTTGTGGTTTAGTGGCATTGTTTGATTGTGACCCTGTGAAAAATGGTCTCCCATGTGAGAATTCATGAAAAGAAGTGAGGTTGCAGCTTCTGACCTTGGTGTTCTAGGTTTGTTATGTGACAAGTTGCACAAAAACTCCTGGAATAGCTTAACCACATCTGCCATTTTATGTATAAAAGATGTTAAGTGTGATATTGGGCAACGGGGAGGGTGGGGGATCTCCATCAGCAGAGCTCCTCTGGGTCACTGAGGATGAGAAAAAAAATGCCCACTGTGTGATCTGCTTGGGGAGGAAATGGGACCAGTCCCTCAAAAGGAGAAAGGCCCTGAACACCTCTTTTCTTGTATTTTTATTGAGTTCATCTCACACAGAGATACTTAGTGTGCATTAACCAACGTCCAAAAAGCTACAGCATGAGAAACTGACATAATTTACAGATAATAGTTGGAGAAACACAGGGGTAGTCTCAGGTCAGGGTTGGCTTTAACTCGTGTCTGTTTCACAGCAACAGGGCAGAGCAAGTCTCAAAGGAAAAAATATATATTTTTCCTCTGGCCAGATTTACCCCTGGGGAGGAAATGTTTCAGTACAAGGGCACAGCTGCCCTTGTTCCCAGACTGAGTCATGTGGGGAGAGCAAACCAGCCAAGAGACTAGGAGACTTTACAAAAAACCTGAAGACTCATGGTATGACAAATCCAAGGGGTGAGGGTCTTTCTGCCCCTTCTCTGAAGACCACTAAGTCCTTCCCTGATGGCCCATCATGACTGTGCCTGTCTTAGGTCTCCCCTGCCTTGAAGGATCTTACCCGTTGTTTCTTAACCATCCATCAGCCCAAGCCAAGCAGTGGGAAGTCAGTGAGGCAGGGGATGTGCTCCTGCCAGGAGGAAATGTTCTGTGTCCTTAGTGGCTCATGTTCCCAAGACCTTTGCACAAAGATCTAGCTGTGGGACTCTTATTGTCTGCTAATGAGGCTGCAGTCCATGAAACCAGGCTGGACGGTTCCCAACAAGTGGATAAGTGTCTGAGAAGGTCTGAAAAGACAGTGGAGCTGACTGCCACACAAACACCTTAGGAACACAGTTTCACGAAAACTATAGTCAAATGCAAGATGCTTATAGCTTACTGTAAAGTTGAACAACACACCATTTTTCTCTAATATTCCCAGAGATATGTGACCACTGACTTTGTACACCTTCATTTAGCAGCTGGTGGTGGAGAGAATGGAGACACAGATTCCATTGGGAGTGGGACAGAGTGAAATCAAGTGTGAGACTCTGGGAGGGTCCCAAGGATTGCAAAGGCTGGAGCCTGGGGTATGAGCTCACCCTTGTCATCTTGATTTGGGCTGTACAAACCTTCTGTGCCCACTCTCACCTCTGACAGGTTTTGACTCTTGTTGTTTTGGTGTACATGCCACCTTTCTAAGGCTAAAGAGAATTTGTATCTCACTGCTTTCCATGAATTTCTGTGTGGAGCTTTGTAAAGATGTTGCCAGACAACATCTTCCTCGAGAACTTCCTCGAGTACCTGACTGAATACCAGTATTCAGTCAGGTAACATTAGGGGCAGGCATTGCTGCAGAATAGAATATCACCATTATTTTTAAAATTTATTCTTATCAGTTGCAGAGGAAAAACTACATATACCTTAAACATTAAGAAAAACCAAAGGACACCTCAGTAGCTCAGGATTATAAGAATGTAGAGGAGCTGGTTCTCCACCACTTCCTTCTTATTCTGCAAGGCATGGCCAGAAGTACATGACAGACAGACCCAGCAGGATTCCAATACCTAACAAATTGCTTCTGACCAGGAAAGCCACCCACTACTCCTGACATTTTCTCCACAAAACAACACAAAAAATTGGCAATGGCTGCAATGCTGCCCACATGAGATCACAGTAGTGACCTAAGTTACCTGATAATACTCAAAGTTGAATGAGCAAAGTTGTTAGAGTGAAAGCCAGAATCAGTGTTTATAGTGAGGGAAACAGTTTTATTTTGTCCTTTCCCAAAAGACACATCCTGAGAAAGTATGGAGACAGCTGGAAAACATTTTGATCTCTCAACCTTCTTCAATAAAGTAAACTTGATAGGGATCTGTCTCTAGAATGTGGGCAAGTACCAGATTTCTTTTGTTTTGTTCTCTTAATGAGGAAGTGAGCTAACTTTTTAAAATTTGCATTAACTGGATGCTTTTTTCAAATTAGACTTCCATGAAAGGTTCTCAGGGCTCTTGACTGCTCACCAATGACCTCTCCATTAATATTCAAATGCATCAGGCACACCTTTTCCTACAGATTCCTAGGAAGGTAAAAAGGGCCCCAAGTTTCAGAAGGAACAGCTGAGTTCAAACACTTGTTTTATGAACATATTAGTGCCATTGTGTTTCTTTGGAGTCTCCAGTGACACAACTGTCTCACTGGAGAGGAGGACTGGAACTGTTTTCTAGAGACATAGTTACAGATGCATGACATACAACCAAAAACACTGTGGGCAGGTATTACATGTGTTTGGTGGAAAACCTCAGACATGGCAAAATTACCAAAAAAAGTAAAATGTTTCTGGAAATACTAATTAAATCTGGTCTGAGATTCATCAATATGATTTTGGAAAAATCATACCACTCTGGACAACATTTTTGGATACTCACCTTTATGGGGTTAATGTGGGAGTTCTTTCCACATGCGTGAAAACACGCAGTCCTGGGACTTACGCGTTTTGAGCTCAGCTCCGCGTGAGGAAAATTATTCCTGTGCAGACAAGAGTGGATTATGTCAGTGAAAAAGGAATTATCTAATGGGGATTTGGCAAAAAAGTATCTTAAGAAACTCTAACTTGCTGAGTCTCTCTTCCTCCCAAAGCCAGGAAGCTTAAGTTAATGAATCCCTGCCTCAATGTTTTATGGTCCTAAAAGTTAACAGCCCTAGTTAGCTTACCCTCAATTTACCTGTCTCCTGTTTAATGTATACCCTGGTCCTGACTGCCACCAGACCTGAATTTACATCCTAATACTCTGTTACTGAGTAAACCTACCCTTTATCTATTCCCTTCCCATATATCCTCTTGACCCAACTGAAAACCCCTGTTCTGCATAAGCCTGTGAATAATCAATCCAATGTAAATGTGTCCTAAAGCTTCTAATAAAAAGCCCGGCTGAGCTACGCCCGGGGCCCTTTTCCTGAGATAAAGGAAATGGTCCCGTGGCTCCGGACTCTTTTCTCCCCACGTGTCTCAGTGTGAGATTCTTTTACGCATTGGGTTACGGTCACCCATGGATTTTGCCAGACAAAATCCCCACGACAGGTTAACATTAAGAAAACAGCTGAATGTGATTTTTTCTGCCATATAACTTTTGTCAACTCTTGTTATACTTGGAACCAGACCTTATGCTTGTATTGGCCCATGTAGTGTGCAGCCTCCATAATGGTTTCCCATGGATGCTGTCTGTGGATATAAACATGTTTATGTCAACACTAAGTGGTTTTGAACTAGCTTCTCCACAATAAAGTCAATGTGATGTGAAGTCACATACATGTTCCAAGTAAAAATAATGTCATCCTGGTCAGGTGGTTCAGTTGGTGCAGCATCATCCCATTCATCAAATACTTGCTGGTTAAGTTCCCAGTCAGGGCACCTAGGTAAGTTGTGGGTTCAATCCCTGATAAGGCCGGGTATACAAAAAGCAAGTGATCAATATTTCTCTCTTACATAGATGATATGGTTCTCTCTGTTCTTCTCTCTCTTCCTCCCTTGTGAAAAAAAATAAAATATATCTTGTGTGAAGGTTTTTTAAAAATTATTTTTAAATGTCAATTTTCACTCATTTACTCCCTTGAATATGATATGTTTCTAACATTTTTTAATCTCTCTCTTTGTTACCTAACTTTTTCTCTCTCTTTACTTCTCTCTCCTTTATATTTCCTTAGGGGGGTGGTATACTATAGGCATGTATTTGATTGTGGAAAAATGCTACCAAATGTCCTACCATGCAGAAGGCATCACACAACACAAGTGATTTGGCCTAAAATGTCCATGGTTAACACTTGACAAGAGCCCCAACACTGATGCACATGAAGTACTTACTGTGTGATACTTTTCAGATTCTCCATATGTGGTGTGTGGTTGGAAGCACTGAAGGTTATTGATGAGGCCTCTCTGGTGGATTATATGTGTTTTAGTTATGACTTATATGCTAAAAACTCTGAGGTGTTAAGCTTTGTCATATTCCTTCCAGTCAACACTGCATGAGGGAGATACAAGTTTCAGAAGAATAGAAATTTTCAGAGCAGGGCTTGGGGGCCAGTAGCCTGAGAGACAGGGGCTGTCCCAGTTGTAAAGCTGCAAAATCATACCTAAGGAGGTATCACCTGAGCAAGGTCAGTCTTCAGCCACAATGAAAGGCTGCAAGCATAAGTGTTCTTACACATACCTGTTCTCAGGTTCAGAGATGTTGAAGGAAAAGGAGCCGAGTGAAAGGTAATTACAGGGAGAGAGTGAGCACTGAAAATAAGGAGCAAAATTAGCATAAATGGAAGAACAAGGAGACTTAACAATGTCTGACATCAGCTGAAATGCAGGGCATATAGGCCGGAATGGAGTCAGTCAGAAGGCAGAGAGACAGGTGGTATAGAAATTTCTGTGAGGCAGGTATCAGTGAGGTGCTGATTTCAATGGGAAGGCAGGGAGAGGTGGGTAAGAAGGAAGGAGGGCTGGTGTCAATTGAAAATACAGAAGAGGTGGGCAGAGCTGTTATCAGTTTAAATTTATTTTTGTCTCTGATGTAAGAATGTAGACAAATTTTATTGCATGCATAAATTTTCTTTTTCCAAGAGCAGCTTTTGAAAAGTCTGTCAACTCTTCAAGTGTATATTTCTACCTTCTTTCTTATAGATTACTTGTTCATGTAAAAAGCTTTAATTCTAAATTCTCTATACTCCTCCATTGGTTTAGGCATCTGATTTGTGCTGATACCCTCCTGTTTTTATAGTTTAATATAGAATTAAAGTATTATTACACTTTTTATATACTTAGTATATATATTTATACACATAAATTGTGTATATAATTTATATTATGTATTTATTAAAGTATTATTATACTTTTATAGAACAGTCTGTGAACATGGAGTGTGATATCTCCAACATTGTTTCTTCTTCTCCAAATACATTTTAAAGTATTTGTGGTTCCATATAAATTTTAAGTTTTTATTTTTTTATTCTGAGAAGTAGTTTGAAAAGGTTTGAATTGAACTAATAGCTTTCGGAAGTATTGCAATTATAACAATTTAATCTTCCCATTGTATAGGAATGATTTTTCCCTCCATCTTTTGTGTTCTTTTCACTTTCTCTCGTCAATGTCCTTCAATATTGAGAGTACAGGTCCTTCACCTCTTTCTTTATTTCAATTCACATGCATTTATTCCTTTTCCATGCAACTGTAAATGGGATTACCTTCTTTAATTTTTATTTCATTGTTTATTAATGCTATGAATGTGACAGATTTCTATACATTCAGTTTGCATTTCATTCTTAGTGAATTATTTTATTAATTCTATTAATTTTGTTAAATTCTTTAAGAAATTCTGGATCGGTGACTAGATGGCAGGAGATTGAGTGGAAGCCACACTAAACTCCTCCCAGAACCAATCTGGAGTTACAACTAAATTGTGGAGAAATTACCCAGAACAAAAAACTGAACTACAGTGAGAGAGCAGCCTTAGTATCTCAGACATATAGAAGAACTACATTCGGCACAACCTGTCTGGTAAGGAGTGCAGTGGAGACTCGAGAGGCCTGGCTGGGAGCCCACAGGCAACAATGCCTGAGGTATAATTAAGCAGCATATTAGATCCCCCTGAGAAGAATGGGTTCTAAAGCCTAAGCTGGGATTCCCAGTCTAGAACACCAGATCCAAAAAGTATACAGATAACAGTCAAAAGAAAAAAGCAGCAGGGTTGGCTCTTCCAGAGATGGATGGCTGGAGATGCAAAGAGCCATTTAAATGGCCAAAGCACACATTTTCATTTGCTGTCATTACCCAGGGATCCAGCAAGGCAGAAGAGTGGCCTGGATATGCCTGAGGAGAGATTGGTGATGGAAACTTTGGGGAGAGTGCAGAGAGAGTAGACACCAGGAAACTGGTGCTGTGTTAGCCCCCAAACCCTAGCAGCCAATGTGCTCAGGCAATGTACTCCCCTCCAAGCAGCAGCAGCCTGAGGGGAAACAATAGCACTAACTCCTGGAGGAATTCTGCCCAGCCCTATGGGGCTTAAGCTTGACTGCTGAGTGGAAAGTAACTAGCAACTGAAACAGACAACCATATTCAGAAGAATGCTGACAGTCACAGAGCAGGCAGCCTAAGATGAGACAGGGTCAACATCTGACACCACGAGAGGTGGATCTGGAAAGAAAAAACCCTTGCTAAATACTAAAGTCTACTGAGACAGAATTGATTCTGGTCTTCTCCATGACTAGTGATATTTTCTTTCCTGCATAGCTCTTCAACATTCATTTCTTGTCCAGCAAGTTTGTGCATAATAAGTCACTAGAATTTATACTACAGTTTATTTCTCTCCTTTCTTATAATAGCCTTAATCTCATTACACCCTTATTAATACTTGTTAATTTCCCATCCATATCGAGATTGTGGAGAGAGATATTTTTGTGGAGGTGTGTTTGTTCCCTGGGCCAAAGCAATTTATAGACTCAACGCAATCTCTATTAAAGTAACAATGACATATTTCACAGATGTAGAACAAACATTTCAAAAATTTTCATGGAACCACAAATAAACCCAATAGCCACAGCAATTTTGAGGAAGAAGAACAAAGTAAGAGGGGTCACAATACTTGATATCAAACTGTATTACAAGGCGATTGTACTGAAAACACTAGTACGGGCATAAGACCAGAAACAGAGACCAATGGAACAGATTAGAAAGCCCAGAAATAATCCTCAGTCTTGATAGTCAATTAACATTTGACAAAATGGGAAGAAGCATAAAATAGAGTAAAAATAGCCTCTTCAAAAAATCGTGTTGGGAGAGCTGGAAAACTACATGCATACAAATGAAACTCAATCACCAATTTATACCATACACAAAAATAAATTCAAGGTGGATAAAATACTTAATATAAGTCATGACACCATAAAAGTCCTAGAGGAGAACATAGACAGGAAAATCTCAGATATTTTATGAAGCCATATTTTGACTGATATGTCCCCTAGAGCAAGGAAAGAATACGCAAATGGGATCTCATAAAAATAAAAAGCTTCTCTATGGCTAAAGAAAACAGCATTGAAATGAAAAGAGAACCAACCACATGGGAAAAAAATATTAGCCAATGATACCTCAGACAAGGGGTTGATCTCCAAAATATATAAAGAACTTATATGACTTATTGCCAGGAAGACATACCACCCTATGATAAAATGGTCAAAGGACTTGAACAAACACTTCTCCAAGGAGGATATACAGAGCACTTATAGACATATGAAGATGCTAAGCATCATTAGCCATCAGAGAGATGCAAATTAAAACCACAATGAAATATCACTTCATATTAGTTAGAATGGCCATCATAAACAAAGCAACCAACAACAAGTGTTGAAGAGGATGTGGAGAAAAGTAGACCCTAGTGCACTATGGTGGGAATGCAGAGTGGTATAGCCACTGTAGAAAACTGTTTCAAATTTCCTCAGAAAACATAAACAGCTGCCTTTTGGCCTGGCAATTCCACTGCTGGGATTGTATCCTAAGGACCTTAAAACATCGATTCAAAAGAACCTATAAACCCCAATGTTCATAGCAGCACAATTCATAATAGCCAAATGTTGAAAGCAACCTAAGTGCCCATCAGTAAATGAATGCATCAAAAGCCAAGGTACATTTACATAATGGAATACTACACAGCAGAAAGAAAAAAGGAGCTCCTACCCTTTGTGACAGGGTGGATGGTACTGGAGGACATAATGCTAAGTGAAATAAGCCAGGCATTGAAAGACAAATACCATATGATCTCACCTATAAGTGGAACCTAATCAACAAAACATACAAGCAAACAAAATATGACCAGAGACATTGAAATTATGAACAAACTGACAGTAACCAGAGGCTAGGTGGGGAGGGGATAATGAGGGATGGTTGGGTTTTCAGGAACATCTATAAAGGATACATGGAGAAAACCATAGAGGAGCAGGATCCAGGGTGGGAATTGGGGATGGCTGGTCTGAGGGGAATGGTGAGTGAAAAATGGAAACAACTGTACTTGAACAACAATAAAAAGAGGAAACAGGAAGAAAAAAAAAGAAATTCTGTATAGAGTATCATGTCATCTACAAATACTCATAGTTATCTTTCTTTTTTAGTTAGATGCATTTTATTTATTTTTTATTGGTATGTCTAAATTTTCATTTATTATTTTTAGTAATAGTAATAAGAGTAGACATTCTCAACATGTTTTTGATCTTTAAAAATGTTTTCATTGGGGGACTTCCTAAGATGGCGGCATAGGTGAATGCACCGTACCGCCTCGCACAACCAAACAAGGAAAAAAAATCAGAAATCTACACATCCAAAAACAGCCATATCTGACAGAAAATCATATTGAGAGGAAGTCCGAAAACCAAGGAATTAAAGAAGATACATTCATCCAGTCTGGTGAGCCGGGAGGAGCAGGGCGGAGGAAGAGCGCTCAGCGACCCTGCTGCAAGCAGGTGAGCAGACCGCAGGACTGCGGTTGGAGGGGCGGTTCCCGTGGGGCTGCAGCACACCCAGACGGAGATCCGACTGAAGCGCGGTCTGCGCCCGGCTCATCCGGACCCAGCGGGGCCGAGACCGGTGGACTGGGCAGGTCCGCATTAGGGTGCAGAGAAACTGGGAAAGAAAGCAGTGTGCAACCCATCAGCGCAGAGTGAGAGCGCCTGTGGGGGTGGAGTCCGCAGCGGGAGGGACTCCCGGCCTCACAGGAAAGTTCGCTGGGGAGACCCGCGGGGGATTGGAGCTGTGCAGCCTGTCCAGCGACCCCGGAGCGACCCCTGGAGCCAGCGCAGAGGGGCCCGAAGTGCTTGCAGGAGGTGGTGTGGGTGCGGAGAGCAGAGAAGGTGCCACTGTGCGCTCAGGTCCCGCCCCCACAGGCTATGTCACAGCACAACTACCGGAAACTTTCCTGCACAGGGGATCCCCAAGACTCCGCCCCCCTTACAGTAACAGGTTCACCGAGGGGGAAAAAAAAATGGCCCAAAGAAAGGAACAGATCAAAACCCCAGAGCTAACCGATCAAGAGATAGCCAACCTATCAGATGCACAGTTCAAAACCCTTGTAATAAAGATGCTAACGAAATTCGACGAAAAATTAACAAACTTGCTTGAACAAATGAGGAGAGATCTGCAGGGAACCAATAGAGATAAGGAAACTGGGACTCAAAACAACGGAGTAGACCAGCAGAAAGAAAAAAACATCCAACCAGAAAAGAATGAAGCAACAAGAATTCAAAAAATGGAGGAGGGGCTCAGAAACCTCCAAGACATCTGTAAACATCCCAACATACGGATCATAGGGCTGCCAGAAGGAGAAGAAATCCAAGGAATTGAAAAAAATATTTGAACACATAATGATGGAGAATTTCCCGAAGCTGGTGAAGGAAATAGACTTGCGGGAAGTCCAGGAAGCTCAGAGAGTCCCAAAGAAGTTGGACCCAAAGAGGAACACACCAAGACACATCATAATTACATTACCCAAGGTCAAAGATAAGGAAAGGATCCTGGGAGCATCAAGAGGAAAGGAGACAGT
>PVJI01018718.1:0-32666 GCA_004026765.1 Micronycteris hirsuta | reverse complement strand
GGTATGGAGGAATATCAACAGGGGAGTGGTAGGGGGAGAGGGTGGGAATGGGGCACAGAACAAGTAGCATAAATGGGAGGTAGACAACAGACAAGGGGAGGTTAGAACAGTATAGGAAGTACAGGAGCAGAAGGACTTATGTGTAGGACCTATGGACAAAACTAAAGGGAGGGGAAAGGGGGGTAAGGGGGAGGAGGGAAAGAAGGGGGGAAATGGGGCAACTGTAACAGCATAATCAATAAAATATAGTTAAAAAAAATAGACATTGCAGGCTCCCTGAAAGTGTCTCTGGGACACCCCACCAGTGGCCTCACAGACCATATTGGGATCCACTTATGCTTTCATTAACACAGCTTGGGCTCCAGTTACTTTCCCTAGCATCCATGGCATTCTTTTCACGCATCTTGAGTTTGCAGTCAACTAAAATCACCAGCTGTTTCTCAAACAAATTGCTGTCAGACTGTCAAGCCCCTTCCTTTTCATCTCAATGGGGACCGTAAACATGCATCTCTCTGTAGATCCAGTTTTGTTGGTTTCAGATTACTCTTCAGTGGTAAATACCACTGGTGCCAGGCCCAGGTTCCCTTGTAGATGGTGTGCCTGTCCACACTCAGCGGTTGTGATTGTTGACTGATGACACTCAGCAGCCTCTTTTCTGAAGAACTTCTCTGTAAAACTGGAACCACCTTACTTGGGAAGCCATGTCCCCCTCCACTTCAGCCAATGGCTGACTGACAAATCAATAACTGTCACAGAGCACAAAAGGCTGGCCTCAGGGCACAAAGTGGGGCCAATTCTGGTTGCATTTTGTGCTCCAGAGCTTCCCAGGGGATCAGACAAAAGTTAGTCTCTAGCTGAGATCGCATTCTTCCTCAGTGTCTATTCCTTGTTCTGTGTTGCTTCCATCACTCTCTTTTTCCTAAAGGCACATCCCTAATAAATCACTTGAACAGAAATCTCCATCTCAGGCTCAATCTAAGACATCTTTCATTGCATCAAGATTATTGCAATATCGACTCTAGCATACATCATATTAACTAACCATCTCAGCTGTTCAGTACCTGATACGTGCTTAAGCATTCTATTACAGAGTAGTGCAATGGTTCCCAAAGTGTGGTCCCTGGGCCAGCAGCATCAATATCCCCTGGAGACTTGTTAGAAATGCAAGTTCTCAGGCCCCAGTCCACATCTAGCAAATAAAGAACTCCATCATAGAGATGTGCCACAGTTAACTAATCCATTGCTGTTGTACATTTCAGTTATTTCCATTTTATCCTATTATAAATAACGGTGAAATGTACATACTTGCAGGTGAATCTTTGTGTTCATTTCTGATTATTTTATAAGTATTCACCTGTAATTTACTTTGTTGTAAAAGTTTTGCATCAAAAAAGGTATATTGATAAATGAATAGAGGGACTGATATACAGCAAAGCAAGCAGAGCAAAATGTTAATGATAAAGTTTAGGTGATCAGTACATAAATTTTCACTGCAAAATTCTTTCAATTTTTTCCTATGTCTGAAATTCATTGGGAAAGGTTGATGATAAAAAATGTTGGAAAAATTTATATTTTATGAAACTAAATTCCTAGACTTGGAGTAGATTGTTCGTAGTATGTGCACATCTTTAAACTTTGTAAAATTAAAACATCAACCAGAAAGTGTCGATTCCCTCACACTGTCAGCACCACTGTTTAATTTAGTGCTTTTCAAATATCTGCCAACTTGTTAGGCAAAAGCTGATAATTCATCTTTTAAATCATCATTTCCATGTACATTTTTAAAGTTATTATATAATGAACTAAGAAGCTTCCTAACATGCTTGGCTTCAGATTTGATGTTGGTTATTCAAACTATTAAGCAGCCATCAAGATTTGAGTACCCACTGGGGGCACTTAATTTATTACCAAGTACAATGCCCTCCAGAATAACTTGCAAACCAAATTATATTGGCGATAGTTACTTCCAGGCCAGTGCCGTACACAGGCAGAGGGGGGGGTGCCAGGTTGCCAAATGGATCTGATTTAATAGATCCTGAGAAGAAGCTCTTCCTTCACAAAACAAGTTTCCTCATCCATTTTACCAGGATACTCAGAATGCTAAGTAATTCTAAGTGATTTCTTCCTTTCTGTTGAAGCAATTGGAGCCCCAAAATTCCATTCTCAAATTCAAGTATTTTACTTCAGTACGGACTTCACATAATTATGGTGCATCCACAAGATGGGATAGAAAGGAACCACAAAAATAGAACTTTGGAATTCTACATTTACTGACATGGGAAGATGTCCATGATATAAACGTCCGCTGCAAAACAAAAGTGTGCATGTGTGTACATGACAGAAATGTGTGGATGGATATTTACTAAAATATTAATAATGGTTACCTCCAATTGAAGGATATATGGGAGTTTTTTACTCTTTTTATATATTCCTCTATTGTTTATCTTTACAATTGATATATAAAATTTTCATTAATAACAACCAGTACAATAAGGTTATTTACATTTTGATAAAAATTAAATTGAAAATATCCGAGAAAACCACTAAGCCTTTATAGCCATATTAAAATTTAATTTAGCAAGATTTTCAAGTCAAGGTTACAGTCCCCTACAGAATGAGACCTAGATCTAGCATATTTTAAAGAGCAGAGGGGAAAAGAGTTAAAGGCAAACTAGGCAAAGAGGTCTGTAGTCAGATATTAAATAGCAGAGGGGTAGGTCTGCATTATCCTGGGGGATTTCCTGGGAAAAATATCAGGAGGCAATGGAGGGAAGGCATCTGTGGGAACCAAAAGGATGAAGGCTCACTATAATCTGTATAGACTCAGAGTGGATCTCAACTTTACCACAATTCCTGCTTTCAATATTATAGAAGTGAAAAAGAAGGAAATCTTACCTTTTACAACAGCATGGATGGACCTGGGGAGTATTATGCTAAGTGACAAAAGGCAAGTATCATATGAATCACTGAAATGTGGAATCTAATGAATAAAATAAACTAACGAATAAAACAGAAACAGACTCAAATACAGAGAAAAGACTGACAACTGTCAGAGGGGAGGGAGGCAATATACAGATGATGTAATATAGAACTGTACACCTGAAACCTATATATTTTATTAACTAATGCCATTCCAATAAATTCAATAAAAAGTAAAATAAAACAAGTAAAATAAAAATATTATAGAAGAAAATACCTTCTGACAAATGATGTTCACTTTCCCTGAACAGCAGGCCCGAGACCCAATGGCAGTTAATTATTTTAGGTATATATTTCACTGACTTGAATTTTTTAATTTATACTTCACAAACACTGAAAAGGAGAACATGACAGGTTAAATCACTCACCTCCATGGGAAGACACGTCTGTCCATGGGCAGGTGCCCCTGGATGTGACACCACTGTCCCACTTCTAATTTGAAAATGCGTTTTGCACATGTATCCATCAGAACAGTCCTGTGTTCCATCACCAAAAAATACATAAGAAAATGCCAGTTATTTTAAGAATTCATCATTCTAAGAATTATTGCTACTCATAAGTTCCAAACCAAGCAATGAAAAACTAAGTATATTAAATGAAATGAGATAATATGGATAAACTCATCCAATAAATAGAATTTTTAATTCCCCACCTTTCTCACTTATTGATACTTCTTCTCTTAGATTAAATCCACCCCCCCTTTTTTTCCCTAAGCACTGCTTAGCACAAAGGTCATAGTGCAACACTTTAGGTTTGCAGCTGTTATTTATAGAAATATCTTGTCATATAGGTAATATTTATTTTCATGACATAAAAAGAGAAATTTTAGGAGACCTTGCAACAGATCTTGAAATGAGGGACCTTCCATTTCAATTTCTTGATAAAGCAAGATCACCATTAAAATGTCCCAGGGAGGTAATTACGCAGCACCTGCCGGGCACTTCCGGAAACATGTTTTACTCCCTCCACCACCGCCACCTCCATTTTGGTACACGGTACACTGTTCATTGGGAAAGTTTTGTCTTACATTGCATTGGATTGTTTTCCTTTAACCTTAGCTTACTGGTCCTAGTTCTTCCCTCTAGAATCTAAACTCTTTTCCACAGAGCCATTGTTCAAAGAGCTGAAGACAATTACCACCATTTTCGAATGTTCTTTGAAAGATATAATATCCAAGCCCTTCGCCAGTTACATTTTTCTCCTGTTTCTTATATTTGCTCCCAAATATGCTAATGGGATGATGTTCATTTAATTGTGGTCAGTTCTAATTTTTTTAAGCTAAACTTGTTTGAATTCAATAATGTCACATGTAAAACAGTAATACCTCCTCATATATAAACATACTCACACATTAATGAAAATTATAAATTTTTCACCAAATTGCTGCACTAACATTCACATTTTCACAGATTTACAATAAGTATAATTAAGAAAGATGTGGTTACTTAATCTGACCCAGTAAAAAAAATACTATTGCATTTCAACTAAAAAATTCGTAATTCACTTAAATACTTATACTAAGATTCAAAAATCCAGTTTTTATCTATAGAATAAAAAAAATTAAAGTGTTTGTGAGCAGTATAATAATGAATATTTTTAAAAATTTGTGTCATGCCAACTATACAAAAGCATTTGATTTTAGGTAACTACACTGGATTGAATAGTGTCCCACCAAAATCCATGTTTCCCCAGAACCTATGAATGTGACCTTATTTGGAAATAGTGTCTGTGAAGATGTAATCAGGATAAGATGAAGATCATACTGGAACAGGGTAGATTCCAAATCCAATATGACTGTTGTCCTTATAAGAATAGAGCCCTGGCTGGTGTGGCTCAGTGGATTGAGTGCGGGCTGGGAACCAGGCACTCCCGGTTCGATTCCCAGTCGGGGCACGTGCCTAGGTTGCAGGCCAGGTCCCCGTGAGGGCCATGTGAGAGGCAACCATACATTGCTGTTTCTCTCCCTCTCTGTCTCCCTCCCTTCCCCTCTCTCTAAAAAGAAATAAAAATAAAATCTTAATAAAAAAAGAAGAATAGAGATATTTGGCTGCAGAGACACAGACACACGGGGGAGAAGGCCACAGGAGGCCATTGAGAGATGAGAGTCGTCGACCCACAAGCCGAAGAATGACAAGGATCGCCATCGACCAACAGAAGCTGGAAGAGGCAGGACAGGATTCTTCTCTAGAGCCTTCGGAGAGAGCATGGCCCTGAACACACCTTGATTTCTGACTTCCAACCTCCAGAACTACAAGAAAATAAATTTCTGAGTTTTAAGCCACCCTGTCTACGATACTTTGTTATGGTAGCCCCAGGAAAATAATACAGAAACTACATTTTTTTAGAAATATGGCAAGACCTTTACAATGCCTCCCAGATAGCTGGGCCCTGCTGGCTGGTGGTGATCAGCACCAGCTCTGATGGACTGGACCCAAACTCACTCTGACTGGTTGCCACAGGTTCTTAAACATTTTGAATATCCTTCCTGCCTGTAAGGTAAGCAATCAGGTATCCAATGCTACACAATCTTTAATTATTTCATTAAGGTTCTGCCTTTTATAGATGGAAATACTATTTTATGCTTGCCACCCTGGATCCTCCATTTGTATATAAGTCCTTTAAAGGAAAACAACTGTATCTTCTTCACTGTTGTGTCCTCAGAGTCCAACTTAACATGGTTCTTATTATATTCTGAATAAATATTTTTTAAATAATTACTCATCAATAAAACATTTAAAAAAAGAAAGAAAATGTTATTTTAAATTCCAGTTCTATATGATCCAACCACAAAGCATATCCCTGATGGTCTTCTACCACTAAGATACTTGTATTTACACATGTAAATGACTTTGAGTATTGGCTTAAACAGAGAAAGAGATATGTAGTTTCTGTTGTTGATGCTTTTTACATCAAGTATCCATTCCTCCTTCTCTTGGAACAGTGGCCACTTTTCCTCTAAGGAATCATTCCCTTCTTCCCTGTCAGTGTGGACATGCCCCCAGCTCCAGGAATGGCCAAAGGACTCTGATCTGGCCAATCAGGGCACCAGTCCTACTGGCCTCAGAGACTCAAGAGGACAAAGGATCCAATCAGAGCCAATGAGATGCGATTCAAGATTTTGAGGGGCAGGGGAAAAGGAGAAGGCTGTTCTCATTTCTACAGGATTTGAACCAGAAATATAAAACTGTGGCAGTGTTGGCAGTCACCACGTAATTAAATGGAGCCTGAGAATGAAGCCAACACAAACCGAAGCAAGGGCATGAGATGCAGAGAGACCAGGTCCTGCTTACACTATTTAAACCAACCATATCCGAAGCTAGTTCAACCCTCCAATTTTTCAATTACATGACTCCTAAAATTCCCTTCTTTGCTTCACCCAGTTTGGGTTGGGTTTTCTGTCACTTGCAACCAAAATATCCTTTCTATAAAATGACATATATTGTGTTTATTAGTTTAAAACTAGATTTGCTACTCTATTGCATTATCACTCTTTTTATGACATAAAATCAATAGCTGATTATATAAAGATTTAGCAAATACAATAAAACTATAATGCTATGTGTTTCTGAGAAAAAGGGCTGACAGTCTGCAATTTAAAAATAATTAAGCAATACAGAAAAACAAAACTCTTTGAGATATTCAGAGAATAGTTAGAGCTAAATTGTGTATACTGAATATAATTCATCAAATGAGAGTAACTGTATTATTTCATATTTTTCTATACCTAAACAGTGGTCATATGACTTTTTCTTAAGGGAAGCCATGATTTTGTAAAATTCTACTTATGATGCAAAATACATCTCCTTTGAAGTCAAAAATTCCTATGTCCTTATGCTATAAAACCTAAGCAAATTATCTGGTCTCTTTCCAATGAGTTAAGGTAGAAAGATATGTGATTTTTAATATTACTTATAATTTAAAAATTTTTTATTTCATTTTAGATAATTTCTAATACTGTTTATTAGTTCTGTAAGTAGGCGCACAAGGGTTTTTGGTCATAGTGATTTTCTTTTCAGTATCAATCTCTTAAAAGTCAAGATTGGCCATGAAAAATTAAATATAGAAAAAAAGCCCTAGCTGGTGTGGCTCAGTGAATTTAGCATGGACCTATAAACTGAAAGGTCACAAAAAAGTCGCCAGTTCAATTCCCATTCAGGGTATGCCTGGGTTGCAGGCGGGTCCCCAGTTGGGGGCCTGCTAGAGGCAACACATCCATGTATCTCTCACCCATCGATGTTTCTCTCCCTCTCTTTCTCCCTCCCTTCCAGAAAAGAAGGAAGGAAGGAAGGAAGGAAGGAAGGAAGGGCAAAGAAAGAAAGAGAGAAAGAAAGAAAGCAAGAAAGAAAGGAAGGAAGGAAGGAAGGAAGGAAGGAAGGAAGGAAGGAAGAAAGAAAGAAAGAAAGAAAAAGAAAGTTTATTAAAAGAAAAAGAAGAGTTTATAGCATTTTAGTTTCTCTTCAAACATTTACTTCCACAAAAGTAGGTCTTTCCCCTACATCTGTGTAAGACAGAAAATATGTTTCGTTCTTCATGGTTGAAGAATGCTTTTTCACAGACAAAAACGCGGAAACACGAGAACCACCCCCGAATCAGCACTCCAGACCATCTGGGACTGTAAACAAAGTTCAACTCGCATCTCCCCTGCCTCTTCCAGTCAACACACCACTCACTCTTGCTTCCCTGAATTCATTTTGTACGTACTAGTTACAATTTAACATAAAATCTTCTTTAATTTTTTTTAACATTGGTTAGTTTTATTTCCTCTGGTCAATACTAAATTCAGGCCCTGGGGATAGAAAGGCCACTAAGGCAAGTCAGGGTCCTTAGTACAGAGTCCAGACTGCCATTTCACATACAAACACCCTGGCCCTGCACAGGAGGAGGCAGGAACAAAAAGATCCTTACAGTTTACTCAGTCCCACCCTCCCATTTCAGAGATTAGAGGGTGAAGGACTGAAGCGCTTTTAAGAGCCTTGTCTTACCGCCAATTTGGGGCAGAGCTGGAAGTGAAAAGCAGGCCTGTTGACTCCAGTGTTCTTTGACTACACTAAACAAGTTCTGCCAGACAACAGGATCGTGGCAGAAAACTGCTCACTGTAGATCTCATGGGCTGGTGTAAACCAGCACTTTGCGCATGGAGTAGAATGCTCAAGTCACTTAAGTATGCTCTGGGGAGGAGCAGCCTCAGTGTCACTCGGGTGGGAGCTTTAGGCAGGCAAAGTCTCAAGCCCCACCCCAAACCTGCTGAATTGGAACCTGTATTTAACAGGATCCCAGGTGATTGGTGTGCACATTTGGAAGCATGAAGGCAGCTTGCTTGGCAATCCCTGACTCAAAGGGATTGCAAACTGATCGCATTAAACAGTGGTTCTCAGCCCTAGCTGCACATCAGAAGAACCTGGGGAGTTTGCAAACTGCTGTTGCTGAAGTTCCCCCTCAGACCAGTGAAGTCAGAATCTGCCCAGTAGCCACCGATGCAGCAGCCAGAGTAGAGAACCACTGCGCTAAATCACTGGAGTTCTTTTGAACTCTGAGAACAGAGTCAACCCAGCACTCTGCAGCTGCTTTGGGAGAAGAGGCCACAAACAACTCTCAACCTGCAGAAATACGGTGGCTCACTGGGAGTGCTCCATGTGCTCACCGCTGTGGATGCTCATCGTGGAGCTGGATGTGCTGAGGCTGCTCTGTAGGTGGTCTTCATACCACCTCACACCATACTTTCTGGCAGCTTGCCCAGCCTTGACCCAGTCTTCTGTAAGTCCCATAATCTCATAACTTAAAACTGTCACTGTCCTGTGTCCAGCTAAATTTCAACCATCAGGACTCCTTGCTGCCCTCTGCCACAGAGCAGGTTGCTTCTAATAGTGTCTATTAGAAGAGAAACTAATAGAAAATGCTATAATCCAAACACCGCTAACAAAATAGAATACTTCCTTGCAGTCAAAACTCCTTGTTATCTACACAGAATGCCCCTCACCTTGTACCAAAATAAGGAATAAAGATTTAAATGAGAAAAATGATATAATAAATATACTAGATTATTAAACATTGGAACATATAAATACATATATAGTATTAAAAAGATATTTTAAATGAAAATAAAAACCTCAAAGTCATGATAAAATATTGATAAGTTCTACTTTATGAAAAAATTCTTAACACCATATAGTCAAAAGACAAACATCAAAGTGTGAAAAAATTATGTGTGGCTCATATTATAGAAAAGGACTCATTTTATCAATATATAAATATCTTTAATTTCCTCAATATATTAATAGTTCCAACAAATCAATAAGAAAAAGACCAACAGCCCAATATAAGAAAACAAGCAAAGAATGTAAACAGGTCACTAAAAAGGAAGTACACACAGATATTAATCACATAAAAATATGTTCAATGTTACACATAAAAATGCAAATTAAAGTTATCTGATACCATTTTTTGACTTATCAGATTGGCAGAGCTCAAAAAGCATGAAATACACTATGTAGACAAAGGTGTGGAAAAAACAGGCAGGTACTCTCGTACATTGCCAGGAGTAGGGTAGTTTAAATTAATATCACCTCCCTGAAGAGCAAGTTGGCAAAAACTATCCAAATTAAAAATGCACTCTCCCAAAATATGTTCACTCAAGGTCTGAGAATTAAGTTCATGAGAGTGGGTCTAATCAGGCAAAGCCGGTTACAGTCCTGCTCCCACACACTCAGGAGCACTGGCCTGGGGTTCGCGTGCCCGGGGGCAGCTGAGTGCCACGAAACCAGAGACGTCCTGCAGGAGGCCGCCTTCCAAACTGCAAAGCTGTCCAAGCTGCATAAATTACAGATATAGGGCAGACTGCTAGTTTAGAGTAGTGATACTTTCATGTACCATTTGCATTGTTTTTGTTGATTTCTTTTACTGTTTTTATCTGTATCCAAAGGAATTTAAGGTAAAAAAAAAAAAACAAAACCCACATGTCTTCCACCCAGAAATACTACTTCTAAGAATTTATCTTACAGATACAGTTGAATATCAGGAAATAGAAATCCTGCAATGATATGTATTAAAGTATTATTTTCATAACACAATATTGGAAATAACCTAAATGCCTATCAGTGAGGATTGGTTAAATAGATTATGGTATATCAAATAATGGAATGCTATGCAGGCATAAAAATAAGTTCTATAAGTATTGATATGAAATCATAATCAAGACATGTCATGAAATAAAAGAAAAAGATGTGCAGAACAGAAAAGAAAAAGATGTATATATGTATATTATGTTATCATTTTTTAAACATAAATGCATATGCTTGTATGTGCACTGAATATATCTGAAAGGACATTTAAAACATTGGTATTGGTGGTAACCTCTGAGGGCTTGGGTAAAGAGGATGGGAGGGTTAGGAAGGAAACTTACTTTTTTAGTATACAACCCCTTTTGTGCCTAAAAATAAGTAATATTTTATGTTAAACAAAAACTTCATTCATTGCTCTCTGAACAAAGGCCTCCAGGCCATCACATTGCTGCAATACATTCCAATCTTGAACTTCTAGGAGAGAATGTCCTGAAGGCTTAATAGAACCCTAGAGAGATAACCAAGTTTTCTAGTTAGTGCTGACTGTATATTGGATGAAGATCTAAGGATTTCATAACAAAACATGTTTGAGTCTGCTTTCTTACAAGTGGCCACGGGCCATGCCACCCAGGGAGCTCTGTCATGCCTGTTGGAACCCAACTACACAAATAACTGTAAGACTTTCATTGTTGGATTTTAATAAGTTTTCAACAATCTTCTCTAGAAAAGCACTGTTATCTAAAATAATTGGGTGGTTGTCTAAGGGCCTAGCTCTGTCTTGTAATTAATTATTGCATATGGGACTTAAACTCAAGTTAACTGCCCAGAATCATCAGCTGCAGGATAGGCTTGGCAAGGCCACTGGGGAGGAATTAAGACAAGTGGAAGTTTCTAAATCACTGCTGGCACTGAGCAACACGACCTTCAGGGTTAATGGAACCCTGAGGAACAGGCCAAACCTAGGCCACAGATCTCAAGTAGTTGTCTTTTTCCCTTGGTGAACAATCAAACGAAAACTACCAGTAGCTGCCCAAAGCTGATTAATCTTGGGGCCAAAAAAAAAAAAAGTAAAAACTGCTCCTGAAAAGCAAAAGTTACACTGAGTAGGTCAGACATTAAACTAATCTCTGTCCATTTTTTAAAATGCCAACATTAGATGGTGTAGGAAAGTAATTGTTAAGGATTTAGAGATCCCGCAGAACACAATTCTGAATATGGTACTATGTCTCCACCTCACGCCCACTCCCAATACCCACCCAATCTCACTAATTCTGGTTATAGCTTCTAAATGCTTGTGTGGGTCCTGGCCAAGGCTAACTTATTCTACGGACCATAAAATGTTCTTACATACAATGTTAATTTTTGCTTTTATTTCCTCTCCTTTTTAAACTGATCATCTAGTTGTTAAACCAAAACAAGGCCAATACTTCTTTCCTAAGTCGCAACCAAATTATAGCATAGCTTCACTTTGATTTTTTAAGTGGACATTTCTTTATGCTGTGTAGGGCCTCGATTTTCCATCCTGTTCAATCAAGGCATGCTGAGAATCCCAGCACTGTGCTCCTTTGTATAAAAAGTTAGTTGTCTTCCTGTAGTCCTGTTCTCTTTTCCTGGCAGGGCCACCTCCAGCCCTCTTCCTGGATGAGCAGTAGAACACACCCCTCCCCCCTTCCCTGAACAGGTCAAAGCACAACAAAGCCAGTGGCCCGAAGGAATATGGGACAGAAGAAAATCAGCTACATATGAGGCCAGAAAAGGTTACTGGGCCTTTCAGAGACTTTATTTGAGGAGAAGCATGCATGCATGTAAACACATATACTTACACAGTCTGCTTATTTCACACATGTTTTTAAAAATGGTTACAGTTTAAATGATGCTAAATTCCTTCTCTTTCTTGGAACCAAAGCATCAAAGGTAATTTAGATCATACTGGTTCCATTTTCTTTATTAACACTTTCAACAGATAGCTCTGCAATGGTAGGTTTCACTTGTAAGCATTTGCGGGATTTCATTCTCTTTTCCCTCTTTCAATTTTTAATAATGTTTTGTTTTCAGATTTTCCAGCTTGCCCATTTTGATTTATCAATTTTCAGTCCACAGATGTAGGACCTCTGTGTGTGTCTCATACTTTTTATTATATTAAACAATGTGGTTTTGCTTCCCAGAGCATGGCTGCTTTTTGTGCCCAAGGAATGGCCAATGGATGGTATAACTGGAGGAGATATGGGGAGCTAGCTGTCTTTGTTTCTACTTCCAACTTAAGTTTGTAGACATTTTACCACATTTTTTTTTTGCTCTAGATGAAATATTCTCAAAGGTTTAACATTGCTTTTCCAATATCATAGCGAAAATAAGGAAGAAAACATATAGATGATTCAGGTTCTGAACTTTCCCATCTTGATTTCTGGATTGAAAGTTACTCCAAGTCTTATTCCTCTCCTAAATAAATTATTTCTTTTTATAATATTATCTGTTATAAGAGAATTATTCAAGAGACTTAAGAGTATTAAAGTAATTTGTACTTAATAAAGTAAATTGAAAGAAATTTGATAGTCTGACAGTAGAAAATTATCAGGGTAGCAAGCTGTCACTTTGATATCAAAGCACTATTCTTGCAAAGCATTACACGTAATTTATTAACTTTACTACTTTTTGTGAAATAAAGGATGCCTGAACTTCGGCAGTTCTACTCAGAGAAGGATTCAGCTATGAGGATGGGAAGAAAGAAAGAGGAAGTGAGAAATTCATTCTCTCCCAGTTCTGGATCTAGAGGCTAGAAGTCCAAAATCAGCTTGCCCAGAGAACAACTGAGGTAGGACAGAGTTAATGGCCAGTGCTTCAGAAGCTGTTCCAGCCTGAAAACACCAGGCATATTCTCATGGTTGCTGCTGGAAACCAAAATGACTTTGGCCAAAAATGGGAATGGAGGTACTACAGCTTTTAGAGAAGGCTGCATGGTAGTACGATCACTGCTTTTTATCATGGGGACTAGATAATATGAGATTGAAGATTTTACTGGTCATTCTACTTGCAAAAAAGAGCATCCAGTATCCACAACTTGGTTTGATACCAGACACAGGGCAAACCCACACTGCTGGCAGAGAAGAGGAAAAAAGGAGGAGGGAGACAGGGAGGGTGTTATCCACTCAACCTTTGTTATTAATGTAACAAAAGTTTCCTGACATATTTCCCAGAATGAGTCACAATCTCTGCCCTCATTGCCATTACCACTCCAAGCCTGTGCATGTTTGAAGCTCTTACAATAAATGCCCTCTTCTTCCGTATCTTCCCTCAGAACTCATGCTTTCCACAGCTTGACATCAGCAAGTCTCAGAAGAAGGAAGCTGGCTGCCTTTGCATCAGGCAAGGGCTGTATGAAAGCTGGGCAAACACACGACATAGCAGGAGCAGAAGCAGAAAGAAGCAGAAGCACAGCATCTCACCCCACACTCACACTGCAAATCTTTGGGCCACTTCCTTTAATACCTCTTGTCCTTCATTTCTATGAGAAAATCAAATTCTCTCACTGCTGTTATCCCAACGTTAGGATTGGAAACAGACCACCTAGATTTATGATCATATATCTAATAATATATTAGCCTAAAATCTGTATTTATTAAATTTCACTTCACATAATGGGGGGACATACTGGTGCCCTCCAATATTTTTCATTCTTCTAAGTGTTTCTTTGGTTTTCTACCCATGTAGAAATAAGAGACTAGACTTACCTTCCCATTTTAAACAGCTAGAAAACCAAACAAAAATATATAAAATTAGGGTTTTTCAGATATTGGGCACAGGCAGTGAAGAGCAGTGATCTCTAAGAGAATAACAAAGTGAGGTCTATAAGTGTCCCAGCTCACTGCTTAGAGAAATTTCCTGTAAAAGAAAAAATAAAATGGCAGATGATTTCATTGTTTGCTTAATGTAAGAATCAACAGAAAAAAAATAAGTGTTCTAGAGTGTTATTGATTTGTAAAAATCAGTAACTTTACAAATGTAGCAGTTGATCCAGTAAAATCAGAAAAATAAAATATATCATTCTTGGTATACTTTTGTCAATAATTGACAAAAATCCAAGAAAATACCTATCATTATGTCAAGAAAACTCTACAACTTTACTGTAGGACATGAAAAAAAATCCATGTTTTTAATAAAACTTGTAAAGTGATTCTAAAATTTATCATCAAAAGAAAATGCAGAGAGGTAGTTAATTTTTTAAAAAGATTAATGAACGGTAAGATTGTTTGATATCAAAATCAGCTAAAAAGCGTTAGTAATAACTAAAATTGTTAACTGTAACAGAAAGGAAAAATAGATCAGAGGTTATAATATGGAGCCTAGAAATAGATTCACTTATATATTTAAATTTAATATATGATAAAAAGAAAACTTTGGATTATTGATGGAAGAAAAGATGAGTCAATAATAAATATGAAGTCAACTGGATCAGCATTAAATAAAATAAACTGCATCACCACATCACAAAATCTCCAAAATAAATTGCAGGTGGACTAAAGCCCTAAAACATGAAAAATAAAATAATAAAGGTCTAGAGAAAAATATAAGAAAACGTTTTCATAATTTGAAATTAGGAAAAATTTCCTGAGCAAAACCAACCCAAAAACCATAAAGCAAAAGACTGGCAGATTTATTAAAAATTAAAAACTTATGTATGACAAATGATACTATTAACAAAGTTAAAAGAGAAGTGACCGTCTGGGAAAAAATATCCGCAATATGTATAGGAAATGAAGGACTGATAGTCATAATATATAAGACACTCCTACAGATCAATACTACGAAGATAAACAACCCTACAGTAAAACAGACAAAGGGCATAAACAGGAAATTCCTAGAAGAAATACCAGTGACCAATAATCATGAAAATATGCTCAACATCAGTATAACGAGGAAAATATAAATCAAAACAATATACCATTTTCTTCTTTTAGAATGAAAAAAGTTTTAAAGATCAGTAATATCCAGTTTTATAGAGTATGAGAAAATGGGCATACTCATATACTTTTTGATAAGAGTATACATTGCTAAAGTATGGAGAGAAATCTTGTCCATGTTCTCATTCATTCATTCAATAAATATTATTAGCACCTATTTCGTGCAATGTGTCATATGAACCCCTAGGAATACAGCGGTGACCAAAACAAACAAAAGTCCTTGCCCTCCTGGAGCTTGCATTCTGGAGGATCCAGGCAGGGCAGGGAAGATAACAAATAACTACCAAGTCCATCACAAATAATGCCTTTTTTATTACAAAGGCTTTTATCACAAAATCATAAGCATGTAATTCTGTAACATAACAATATCACATTCAAGCACACCATATAACATTTTAGGTGGAAGGTTCAAATTAAAATTGTCAATTTTTACACCCATACTATTACCGTACCAGCCACACTCAGGCAGGCCTTACTTCTGCCAGACCCTGTAGGTAGAGCAGGTGGTTTTAAATGTAATAAAAAGAAATTAAGGTAAGGGGCATTGGAAGTGATAGGGTTAGGAAGATGCTATTTTACATGGGTGGGGGGGTAGATAGGACTTCTCTGATAAGGTGAGTAAAGATCTGAAAGAAGTAAGGGAACAAGTCAGAAAGCAAGGGGAAGAATGGGAAGTGCCAACGTCCCATTGCAGAAATAGCAGGGATATTAGTACAGTTAAAGCTGAGTTAAAGGAGCTGAAGAATATTAAAATAAGACTAGAGAGGAAAGGGGACAAGAATTGTTTAGGTCTGGAAGTTGTGGTCAAAGCTTTGCATTTTACTCAGACTAAAACTGGAAGCCATTGGAGGGTTATGAGCAACAGAATTATATGACTGTACTCATATTCTTTAAATTAATTTTATTGTTTATGCTATTACAGTTGTCCTAATTTTTCCCCCTTTGTCTCCCTCCATCCAGCCCCCCTGCTCCCTCAGGCAATCCCACACCATTGTCCATGCCCATGGGTCATGCATGTAAGTTCTTTAGCTACACTATTCACTATGCTATACTTTACATCCCCGTGACTCTTGTAACTACCAATTTGTACTTCTTAATCCCTTCACCTTTTTTGCCAAGCCCCTTGGCTCCCATCCCATGTGACAACTGTCAAAACATTCTCTGTATCTATGATTCTGTTTCTGTTCTGCTTGTTCATTTATTTTCTTTTAGATTCAATTTTTGATAGATATGTATTTGTTGCCATTTTTTTGTTTATATTTTTGATCTTCTTAAAGAAGACCCTTTAACTTTCATATAATACTGGTTTGGTGGTAATGAACTCCTTTAACTTTTTCTTGTCTAGGAAGCTCTTTATCTGTCCTTCGATTCTAAATGACAGCTTTTCTGAGTAAAGTAGCCTTGGTTGTAGGTCCTTGCTTTTCATCATACTGACTATTTTTTGCCATTCCCTTCTAGCCTGCAAAGTTTGTTTGAGAAATCAGCTGACAGTCTTATGGGAACTAACCTGTAGGTAACTAACTGCCTTTCTCTTGCTGCTATTAAGATTCTCTCTTTGACACTTAATTATGATGTGTCTTGATGTGGGCCTCTTTGGGTTCATCTTGTGTGGGACTCTCTGTACTTCCTGCACTTAAATGTCTATTTCCTTCACCAAGTTAGGGAAGATTTCTGTCATTTTTTCTAGTAGGTTTTTGATTTCTTGCTCTCTTCTCCTTCTGGCACCCCATGATGCAAATGTTGGAATGCCTGAAGTTGTCCCAGAGGCCACTTATACTATCCTCATTTTTTTTATTCTTTTTTCTTCTTGCTGTTCTGATTGGTTGTTTTTTGCTTCCTTATATTCCAAATTGTTGATTTGGTTCTTGCCTTTATCTACTCTACTGTTGATTTCCTATAAATTTTTATTTCAATTAGTGTATCCTTCATTTCTGATTGGATCTTTTTTATGCTGCTGAGGTCCTCACTAAGTTCCTTGAGCATCCTCATAACCAGTGTTTTGAACTCTGCATCTGATAGATTGCTTATCTCCATTTTGCTTAGCTATTTTTCTGGAGTTTTGATCTGTTCTTTCATTTGGGCCATGCTCCTTTGTCTCCTCATTTTGGAAGTGTCCCTGTGTTTGCTTATGTGTATTATGTAGAGCTACTATGTCTCCCAGGCTAGGTAGAGTGGCCTAATGTAGTAGATGTCTTGTAGGGTCCAGGGGCACAACCTCCCTATTACCCAAGCTGGCTACTCAACATGTGCCTGCCATGCATTCTATGTATATCCTCCTCTTGTAGTTGACCCTTGATTGCTGTTGGCACATCTAAAGTCAGCCACCTCCTGCGTTCTGTCCAGGGTCACATAATCTACAACACAATCTGTAGATTGCTGCTACTTGTGCTTGGCTTGGAGGTGCCTCGGTGAGGCTAAGCTTTGAACCAAGGAGGTGAGTCATGTTTACATACTCTGCCATCTTGACTGGAAGTCTCCCTCACATTTTTAAAAGATCACTTTAGCTGCAGTTTAGAGACGAGATTCTAAGTGAGCATTAATTAGGAAGCTATAGCAATAGGCCAGGCAAGAAGTGATGGTAGCTTGGCCTACCATGGTACAGTAGAGTTGGTGAGAAGTGGTTAATTATGACTATATTTTGAAGGTAGAGCAAATAGGATGTACTAAAGGATTAAACACGGAATGCAAGAGAAAGAGAAGAGTCAAGGGGAACTCCAGGTTCTTGTCCTGAGATATGAAAGTGGCAGGTTGAGAGTTAAGTAAAAATGACTTAAATATGCCTCACAGACATTCAAATGGAATGTCAATTAAGTTTCTGGATATAAAAGCCTACAGTTAGGGACATGATAGGTGCTGAAATTATAAAGTCAAGAATCATCAGTGAATGTTTAGTATTTACAGCCAAGGAGCTGGATAAGATCTCCTAGGGAGTGAATCTAATTAGCAAAAAAAAAAAAAAAAAAAGCAGTCCAAAGATCGAGGCCTGGGGCACTCCAGTGTTGAGCTGTTGGGAAATGAGAAGGAACAAGCAGAGGAAGCCAAGAAGGAGTAATCATAAGGTAGAAGGAAACCAAAAGGTCACTGTCCCCAATACCAAGCAAAGAATATTTCAAGAAGGAAATGATAATGTGCCAATTTTGCAGTATCTGTCAAAATGTAAGGTAAACATGCTCTCTCATTCAGCAATTCTATTTTGAACTACCTATTCCGCAGAGATATATAAGTACACATAAAAATTATATTGCATGAATATTTATTAAAGTATTTGTAATAGCAAATTAAATGCTTATCAATAGAGAAATGCTTAAATTATGGTACATCTGAACAGGGAATAAAATGCAACAAATAAAAACAGCCTGAAAGAGGTAAGTTATTGATATAAAATGACCTTTGAATATTATATTTTAAAAAACTACTTGAAGAATAATCATATGGAATGACTGAGTCCAGATATATGGAAAAAGAAGACATATGTACTATATGTTACCTGCAGAGCAGGCAGGCTCATGTGTGAGAGAAAGCATGAGCTCCAAATCAGACTTCCTGGGGTATAAATTTGGCTTGTCACCTTGGACAAGTTTCTTAACTTCTCCTGGCCTTCTTTCCCCTTCCATAAAGCCCTCAAAGGTAGGTTCTAAGGATTAAATGAATTAATATACAAAAACATCAGTTTCTTCTTGCTGCCACATAGTAATCACTCAGTATGTATGAGATATTAATAATGTCTTAATAGTGCGGATTATAATATATAACAACTGCACATATAAGTGCATAACAAGAAATTTTGATGTTTATTCCCCAAACTGTTAACACTGGTTTTTCAGAGGAGAACTTTGGACTGGGAGCTGGCAGAGGGTGAGAGGCAGATGAATGGGATATAACCATTTTACCATATATACACATCTGTAACACTTGAATTTTTAATTACAAACTAATGCAAATTTTACAAAAGTATATGTGCATTTCTTGTAAAAATTTTAAACTTTTTTTTAAATGAGAAAGGAAAAAAGAATAGTTAGTTTATGAATTTTGATGGCTATTTCTAGATATTTCTAATCAATAATCTATGGTTTAGCTGACACCAAGAAAATAAATCAAAGAATTGGGATAATGTGAAGCAGACAACATAACATTTCGTCACCATTTCCAAGAAAGTTACACAAACATGTGGCAATAAAAATAGAAAAGATGGAAAAGAAGAGCATAAATAAAATGAAATAAAGTGAAAAGAATAAAATTGAGCACAAATTCATAGACTTTGAGTCTAATCATTCAGGCAAATCAAAAATCCTATCTCTCACCCATTGGTTGAGCATCATCCAGCAAAGCGAAAGGTCACCAGTTCAATTCCTGGTCAGGGCACATGCCTAGGCTATAGTCGAGGTCCCCAGTTGGGGTGCACATGAGAGGCAACCAATTGATGTTTCCCTCACACATAGATTTTTCTCTCCCTCTTTCTTTCCCTCCCTTCCTCTCTCTCTAAAATAAATAAATAAATTTTTTTTTATCACCCCTGAAGAAGCAGTCACCCAGCATTTCCTGACACATTTTCAGTGACATAGACACCATGTGTTAGTAATCAGTTACATCTTCTATTAACCAAATATAGTCCTTCATTGTTCCTACCTGTCTCGTCTGATGCAACAGAGAATTAAGTCTCTTTCTTCACCAAGACTGACTTTTGGCAACATATCCTGGCCCTAGTGCTTTGTCTAAGCAGGCCCTGCCCTACCCCATGTGGGCAGAGAGGCCATTCCAAGTAGCAGGCTGCTCCATCACTCCAAACCTAAGGCAAATACAGCTAAGACTCTTTCTATGCAGAGATGCCAACAGGTAAAATGTTCAATACAATGTGGTTGTACAACTGCATGGCTTCTGACATTGACTAAATTCTGCTTGAAGAAACAACAGGCATTTGTAGGAGACAAATGCTAGAGTGTGCTCTAGGCAGACTCAATTTAACTCTTTCATGCATAACCCCAAGTCTTTCTTTCATCACCTCTTTCTTTCGTTCTTTGTCTTCAGGACAAATCCTTCACCGGCTCCTCCCCAGACCTTCCCAAGGTGGAGCTCACTACTCCATGTATGGCTCTCTGCCTCTAATTACTATTTACTGTATTTGCATGTGTTTTGTTCTCATTATAATGTCATTAGTATTCGAGGGAGCCTAGTTGCCAGGGCAACAGGAGTGGTGAATGCAAGGCATAACCTTTAATGAAAACTTAACCCTACTTCGTTTATTTCCCACTGTGTTTTTTGGCTCACTTCACTTACATGGTCATAAGAATGGAAATATCCTGCAGTTACCCCTTCTTATATGGTGCTGCTCAAAGGTCTTGAGAACCTATGTATGTTCCCTGAACACTGAAAGCACTTTATATTTTTCATACTAACCTTCATAATTTCCTTTGATAACAATGAATTCTCTTTCTGATCAACACTGCTACTCAGCACAGTCCTGTAAACATCTAAAATAGTCTATTTTTCTCTAGATTAAATATTCTTAGCTTTTTCAAATTCAATACAATTTATGTAGTCCTTACTAACCTAATTGCCTGCCCCTGAAAACATTCTAAATGATTTAGCTGAGATCAAACTCACTGCTCGTACACCATCATGCCAATCTGGTAACCTTCTCAAAGGAATTAAGAGATCAGTTTGACAGGACTTCTTTTTAGCCAACCTACAAAGGTATGCTTATGGAAGTTGGGTACAATGATTTATCAGGTGATCAAATCAAGATTTAATTTAAAAAAAAACCTCAGTCACAACAGTCAAAAATAAGATGATATTCAGCATGAATAAAAATAAAATCCTAAAATTAGGCTTAAAAATCCAAGTATACAAGTACTGGAGATCTTGCTTAACAATAATACACACTTTTAATCCACAAGAGCACTAGATGCCTTCAAGTTCAATAGGAGCCAAAGGGTGACAGGCTGTCAAATAGGGTTGTCTTAAAACTCAGTTTGTAATTGTTACACTTGCAGGATAAGGTAAGGAGAGCAAGGTCAACAGTACTACAGAACTGGTTAAGAAAGCAACTAATGACCACAAAAATCTGTTATATTCTGGTACTGCTGCCACTTACAAGATGAGGAAAGACAGAATCAATGGGGCAACAACTAAAATAAGGCAACTTAAGGAGTTAGAAGCCAAGAGGACGTAAGTGCTCACTCCTGATGTAGTGGACTTGGAGAAGACCAGTGAGAACCCTACTGGACAATGAAGCCAGCTGCGATGATGGGAATGTTCTTCACGCTGTCCAAAACAGGTGGGCAGTAGCCGTTTGAAACGGGGCTAGTACAATTAGGGAAACAAATTTTTATTTTATTTAATTTTACTTAATTTAAATTTCAATTTGAATAAGCCACATATGGCTAGTGGCCACTATACTCTAAAAGCACAGCTACATAAATTGTTTGCTGCTACAGAGTAAAAGGTTCTTAAAAGATTTTAAGATCAGACTATATAATCTTTAGCTTCTTCCAAACAAGCAACTAAAGTGAAGTCTGGCAACATCTAAGTCATAGTCCAGGAGTAGGCCCTACAATATGTAGCATTTTTGGAGGCCACACCCTCCAGAGGAGAAGGCCCAGTATGCCCTGGGAGCAGGGGTGGGAGTTGAGAAGGAGATGGGTGGTTAGTATTAGTAGGGATTTGAAGAGCAGTATGGCATAAAGTCAAGTGCACAGACTGCCTAAATTCATATTCCAGCTCTGCCATACATAATAAGTGCAACCTCAGGTACCTCATCTGTAAAGTGGAGATAATAATGACAACAATTACCAACCAGTGTGAACATAAACTCAGTTAATACATACAAACAACACTTAGGATAGAACCTGACACTAAATAATTGTTAATGAGTGTTTTTTCCAAAAATAGGTTTCTTCTTCCAGAGTGAACTTACATTGATCAATCCCCATGCGTGAGTGAGAGAAGACTATGATAGTCTACTTTTCCTGCCAGGACATTATTCCTCCATATAACATTTATATGACGCCTGAACAGCTATTTGGCTTAACCCAGCTCAGTCCAGTCCATCATCCTCCTGCCACCTAGCCATCCCACTAGTGCTGGCCCTTATCCCCCACATCGGTAAGACATAAGACACAGCAGACTCTGCCCCACCACACATGCTCAGTTAGTACATTTATTTCCTGAAACTTGACCCTCTGCCAGACCTCGCTATTACTCCATTCTCTGAAACTTCTTAGTGGATTTGGAACCTGTCACAGTTAACATTCTTGCCTCAGCTTTCCAAATTGTCAATCCACGGCTTCTTAACCCTTTTCATATCATGCCACACATCATAATGCATATTGAACAGCATAATGGAGTAAAACGGAGGGGATTTGGTGGTGTTTATATGTAACTTTGTTAAAAAAAATCTTAAATACATTTTCTTAGTATTATATAACCTTTTCAGTTAATCCTCATTCTTAGCCCCAGGCCCAGACTAATCTTTCTGTTTATATACAGAAGAGTATTTATTACTTTCATCCAAATGATAGAAACTCCTTTCTTACCACTAATCAGAATATGGATAATTTAAATCTATATCTCAAAAGTCCCATCATTTAGTAAATGAAATCGATATTACTTTAGCACTTTCATTGACAAATATAATGTGAAAATTTCTTGTGAGAGTACAAATTGTGAAAACAACCAAAATCATGCATTTCAAAACAATGATGCAGCTTTTCTTAAGTATACAAGTTGTCACTCTACTTGTCTTAATAATAATTCTTTGTTATTCAAATGGTGACATAGATTAAACACCTCAAGTGAATACTTTTTAACCCCACTTTTCCAATTTCCAATTTTTGCCTTGAATCCATAAATTTTATCAGTGTATGTGAATACATTATCATGAGGTCCTGGCAATTTTCTATTAGGTTCATTCATTCAACTAATTATGCCATGTTTTCAAGTCAATAATCACCTTTTAACAAATCTTCAAGGCAAGAATTGTTTACCAAAAAAGGTTCTAATTCTCCTTCTAGATCATAAACTTTTGACAGACCTCTATGGCCCTTCAGTGCGAAGCACTGGAAAGTTGTGTTCCAACCCCAATTCTACACATGAAGCTGAACCAGATGTGAGTGCAACAGCCTCGGTTATATTAGACTCTCCACGTAGATGCATCAGACTGTGTGTAACTCATAGATAGGCAAAGTTTTACCCTACAGAGTTTCTCTGTGAATGAAACAGTGTATTCCTTGAGTCTCAGTGTTTCCACAACTCCTGATGTGCAGCCATTACATATTCTTGTCATTGCAGTCACTCCATCAGCATTCAAAGCCAAGCATGCACCTCTTTGTTTCGAAGTTTGAATGTACCACCTTCAATATTTCACCTCCAGTCACTTGTTTTGATATTTCTTTACAGTGAACTGATATTCTTCCCAGCATTTCTTTTTAGGAATTCTAATTGTGCTGGAATTTGGCAGTTTCCGACATGAGTAGATTCATCAATCTGAAATAAATTCCTGTTTGATACAATAACAATCTGGATTAATGTTGTCTTTACGTCATCCGACGTATCAATATATTTACAAGGATTATTTGGGGGTGCCATCTTTTCCATCTCTTTTGCTTTACTGGCCTCAGTTCCTAGAATGGCTGGTAAAATGAGGGCTTCCATCCTTACGTGAGGCACTTTGGCTTCAGTTTTTAATGCTGTGACCTTGTAACTGTCTATTTAACTTAATCTAAATAAGCTGAAAAAGCTCATTGTTGGAACCAATCTCAAAATGAGCTTTGGTTTTTTTTCTGTTGCTTTTGCAAAACTTTGAAAATGTTCCAGTCTTTTCCTGCACAGGATGAGTTTTTGTGGTGAGGTGCCAGTGTAGTTTGCTCAGTACCTTGTCTTCATCTGATAACTTTTCCTGCCAGTAAGGCTATTTTAGGCTGAGAGAAAAAAAGTTACTGAGGACACACTTCCAAGTTCGAAATGATTCTCATTTCATTACCTAACTAGTCACTTCAATTTTTTTGTTACACTGTGTTTGTCTGTAAAACTGATGACTTTCCAGCTTTAATGAAAAGTTATCCAATAAAAAATGGAGTATAACTATAAATTTAAATCTTTTTCAAATAAAAATAACTAGTAAAGCCTGTAGGCTTTTAAAACTACATAAAATTTGCCCTGGCTGGTGTGGCTCAGTGGATTGAGCACCAGCCTTTGAACCAAAGGGTCACCAGTTCAATTCCCAGTCAGGGCATATGCCTGGGTTGTGGGCCAGGTCCCCAGTAGGGGGCACATGAGAGGCAACCACAGATTGATATTTTTCTCCCTATCTTTCTCCCTCCCATCTCCACTCTCTAAAAAATAAATAAATAAAATCTTTTTAAAAAACCTGCATAAAATCTACTTACAGAAATGGGAAATCTATGGTCACTGAAATATTTTAAAAATAAGTTTCATGAAAATTAAAATAATTAATCATTGATTTTTTTTGTTTATTCCAAAAAGTATAACTTTGAAATAGCCACAAAATATATATAATGCATAAAATGGTATATGATTAAAATATTTTGACAATTTTATTTTCTGAAGCTACAAAGCCTTTTAATGAGTCAACTTCATTAAATTATATTCAGTTATTATTTGATGTATGAAATATATATTTTTTAATTTTCAAAAACAATTGACTATAGAATTCTATCAATCACATGACTTTGGCTAATTGTTAATACAAAAGCAAAAACTAAGTACATAAATCAAGAAGTAACAAAAATCAATGTTTTGTTTCATAACACTTAGTATCAGAAAATGGTAATGAAAGTAATAAAAAATAATCATACATAAGTTCTAAGTCAGGAAAAGGATAAAATAATGATGATAATGAAAATAGCAAATAAAATTGAAATTAAAATACAAATATTTTACATGCATTAAAAACAAAAGTTTAAAAGCTAAAAGCATCCCAAATATCCATCAACAGATAAATAGATAAATAAAATATATTTTAATATATGCATACACACACACACACACACACTGGAATATTATTCACCCTTAAAAAGGAAGAAAATTGTGATATATGCTACAACATGGATAAACCTTGAAGACATTATGCTGAGTGAAATACACCAGTTAGAAAAAGATAAATATTATATGATTCCACTTATATGAGGTACCTAGAGCAGTCAAGTTCATAGAAACAGAAAGTGAAATGGTGGTTGCCTACGGCTTAGGATAAGGGGGTAAGGAAGTTGTTTGTGGTTAAAGAGTTTCAGTTTACTAAGATAAAAACATTCTGGAGAAATATGGTAGTGATGTTTGCATAACAATGTGAATACACTTAATACTACTGAACTGTACTGCTGAACTGAACCACTTAAAAATGAGTTAATATGGTAAATTTTGTCATATTTTTATCATTATTTTTAACTTTAATTCAAATGCTTAAAATGGTACATTTAATGTTATTTATATTTTTACACAATTTTAAAAATTTAAAAAAACTTACTGATGACAAGGTATCACAAGTGTTTAATCAGGCATACTGAGATAGTTCAAGGTCCAAAGTCAAGGGTAGATGCGAAGTGATATGGCTACTATAGAGAAGTTCCTGGCCACAGGTGCCACAATTAAAACTTTTTGGACCAAAATAAGGAGCAAATTTAAGGAGTTTACATAGGGAGCAATTAAAATATTGCTAACATAGCATGTCCACTGCTACATATTCCTCAATGGCTGTTCAGAACACTGGTAATGAACCATGACCATTAGTGTCTTGAACTCACCTGTAGCCTGTTCATGGCACAGCAGTGTGACATGGCATAGCAATTAGGAAGCTCTGATACAGTATTCAACTTCCAGCTTTTTCCCTGATAAGTTTCTTTCTCTCTCAAGCTTAGAATGGTCTTGGACAACCCTCTGGGTGAACCTCATCCTAGCTCAACACAGGCATAGGACCTCTGCTTCTTGAATGTTACACACAGTGTATCTCCCTTTCGCCACACTCCACCCTCATGAGCAGAACTAATAGCATGGCTACAAAAAAGCTAATGCATCATAAGCAGCCGTAACAGGAGCAGTATCCTGAACAAGGTGAATTATATTACCTTCTAACTCCAAACCTCTATTTCTATGACTCATGAACATTGTTAGGACTCAAGGTTATGTAATACATAAATCTCAACTTCATATTCTGATTGCTGGTCTAAGTATCAGCAATGAATAAAATGCATACCAAAGAGGTATGCCTTGCAGTGATTTTCAGTAGCACTGAGACACCTAGGTACAACTGAGAAGTGAATGAAACTTGTCATCGATGTACTCCCCTTTCAATCTCTGCTTTGTTGTCAGGGCCCATATAATGCCCCGTGGTGGTCCAAGTTCCTTACCCTTCCAAATTGCTACAGTGAACCTAACTTAGCTTCCTCTTTTCCTTCCTTTCCTCCACCTAAAACCTGCCCTAATTTTTAAAAATCTCAATTTGGCAAAAGCCCACCTCCACTTGGATACAAATTTTGGTCAGGCTTTCTGATTTTCTTATGAGAATGTCAACTCCCACTCGGTGGTCACTTGAGCATATGGGCCTGCCTTTAATGGGAAACACAGAATATCTCCACTTCAGGTTCTATGATCCAAGTCCTTAGTTCATTATATATAATGATCTTTTCTCTTTATTCAAATTTTAATATCTAATGTTATATATTGGGGCAAAGGGACATAAATCAACATTTGAAAATCTCATCCCAGACCAAATGCTTTTCCAACCATCTGTGGTGAAAGATCAGGATTTTTATTTCCAATCTGTTATACGCATACTTTTGTGAAGAAAAAAAAAACACTAAAAATGAATTACTAGAAAAAAATGAAATAAAAAATTCAAAGCATACAAAATCCTAGCCCCCAACTTAAAAAAAAAAAAAAACTAAAGAAACTTACTCTTTTAGAGCAATTTTAGGTTCACGGTAAAGTTGAAAGGAAGGCACAGAGATTTCCCGCACACCACCTGCCCTCCAATATGCATAGACTTCTCCCCATTATCAGTATCAATTTTTAAATTATATTTGACAGATGTAAAATTACTCTGTCAAATTACTTACAAGTTTCTTAGCATTTGTTTCCAATTTCTGTACTTATTTCCTCGCACTGGTTCCAATCTAGGACCAGACCACACTTTGAGCAGTACTCCCTCTCTCATTTCAACACAAATGCCCGCCTCCGCCCTGTCCTCAGTCAGCCCTCTCCATAAAGAAGCAGGAAGACAGAGAACGGCATATGCTCTGGTTAGTGAAAAACTCACTTGGGGTACATACACATCTGCCATCTATAGATTTCTAAGTCTGATCCTTTTTCATAAGCTATTCACCAATCTAACACAGGTTTATGAGAGTAACAGGATCCAGGAGTCTCATATATGCCCTTCACTTTGAAACCTCTCATTTTTTTTAGGGTAGTTAAAAACCCTATTCTGGTTCTTGATTATTTACATAATAAAGATCCATTTAAATGCACACAAACTACAGCCTCCTGAAGCCAGCAGGAGGTGAACATGAAGATCTGAGAACAAACTTCTCTGTATGTGTGCAAAGCACGTCTCTCTTGTGCAATCGCTTTACAAATAAGAAATAAACACTAGGTTTATAAGACTTGGAAGAAAAGGTTTATGGCTTTGACTGTTTTCCATTACTGGAAAATTTACATGCTGAAAAGTAGCAAAAACCAGTGCAAAAGAATAAACAGTGCGTGCACTTCAAGGGCTTGTTTCTTTCAAGAATCAGAAGTAAAATTGGGTTTTATTAGCTGTTTCATTAAGTTTTGCTTTGAAGAAAAACAAACAGTGAAAACATATGTGCAACATCTGATGAAAAAGGATTTTATTCTAAACAGTCTCTGTACAAAACTCATTAATGTAACATTAAATGTGAAGACTTGTCTAGCAATTTAAGGATAATTTTACTCAGTTTATTTATAATTTCTGACACAGTTTGTTTAACATATTCTAATCTTTAAATCACCATGTATACTAAATTAATACATTAAATCTGTCTTTTCAATTGCATTTTGCAATAAATAGCTATAGCAGCTGTTAAAGGCAATTAATATATGAAGTTTGTATCAAATTTAACACCTAATATAGTAAGATAATACAGCTGGATATTGATAACTTGGAAAATTAATGAAAACAGCTCAGTTTTTCTTAATGAAACGCCTAACTGTAAATGTTTTCTTTAATCTACAAATATACATTTTTAGAAAAGTCTAAATATGTGTGTTATTATAACCCCATATCTGAATATAAGCATAGAACATACTATGCAAAGTATTAAATAAAAGTAAAGATTTTTTTCCTTAGAGCAAATTGAGACATGCTGGATATTCATCATACACCCACTGGAAGAATTTACTCAACTGCAATTTTTCCATTTCAAGGCTAGATGTTGATAAGAAGCAACTAAAGTTTATTAGTAGGGAAGAAATACATATTGTCCAGTTCCACTGTGTTGGCTACATAATAGTGTGGGCCTCTGGAATGGAGCAGATTAAATTTCAGCTGCTAAGTGGATGAATTCAGAATTAAACTACAGGCTAGGATTTAAGATGGTAGTTTTTGGAAGCAGACACACCTTGATTTCAATCTTGACCCTGCCTCTTACATAAAGACTACGACATTGGACAAGTCACTTTATTTCTCTAAACCTACATGTCTCATCTGAAGTAGAAGTAATAACAGCAAACTCATAGGGATATTGTGTAGACTAAATTAAATGAAATATTATATGTAAATAACAGCACAGTGATAGTACTTTTATTTGGACTTTCCTTTTTTAAAAAATTACTTATTTTAATCACAGTAATATATAGCACACAGCTTAAAAAGTCAAATAGCACTAAAATAGATATATATTCCAAAAACCAGCAGCTCCTTTCTTACCCCTTTCCATACTCTGGTCAGCCTGCCCAGAGGCAACCACTTGCTACTTGCCTTATTATGTATGCCTCCTGGTATTCATCTCCAAATTACATACATTTTATGGATACAGGTTTCTCCTGACACATTAGATTTACAAATTACCTATTTAGTTATTATATAGATGATATATATACAAATTCAGTGTGACCCCCCCAAATTAAAACACCAGCATCATTAAGAAATGATGTCTGTTAAATTAATACATTGGGAAGAACAGAAGAAATAATATCTCTTAGGAACAAATGTATATAATCCAAACCGATTGTAACCTGTTGATTCTGGGGTCTCTACTCCTCAGTGTATAAAAAGGAAATGATTTTATTTTTTCCAATCCCTACACTTAACTCTCCCATGTGGAATCTCCTTTGCCACCTGGCAAACGTGGCAGACTGACTGCACTAATGACCCCAATTTGTCGCACTTCCCTGTATCCTTGCCCTTTGGTAGTACCTTCCCACACGGACTCTGAGCTTGGCCCCCAAGAAAAACTCAAGCAGAGGTCCCAAAAAGTGCTTGAGTGTTTCTACTTTCTTCTCCTGGACCCATACCACCACCATGAGAAGAAACTCAGGCTAGCCTGCTGGAACGTGGCACCAAGCCAAGTCAGCGCACCTGAGGCCACCTTAGCCCAGCCAGCTCCCTGACAATCTTGAGCTGACTGTAGATGCATAAGCAAGTACCACAGACACCAACTGAGTCTGTCACAGATCAGCAGAATGGGTCCAGCCTATTTGTTGGCTTCTGAGAAATAATAAATGGTTGTTTCAAACCATGAAGTTTCGTAATGGTTTATTATGCAGCGATGCCTAACTGTACCTTAGACAGCAACTTGATTCCAGGCTATGACTCTCAGATGCTGTCAGTTATTAGAACTTTATCCTTCAGAAAATTAAGACTCATTATTTTTTTTTTATTTTGAAGACTTCAGACTCAAAATCAATTTGAAACTCTTTTCCCCCCTTAATTCAACCCACACATTCTGCAGTTTGAATGGAGAAATAAAGCATGGTCTTGCTCAGAGAAACTTCCTATCCCTCACTACTTCTCCCAGGAGCCGGGGCTTGAGAATTGAAAGTAGGAAGGAGTGTCATCCCCTCGCTTAACAGGATGCAGTCATAGTCTTCTCATTTGCTGCTGCTTCTCGGGCTGACACTGATTAGGTGTCAATGTCCCTATATCTGGCAGGCGTGCAGCTGTTAGCTCCCTCATGGGATGATCTCATGGGTTCTTCAGATGATCCTGCAGTGAAACCATCCCCTGGAATGCTTCCCTGGTCTACACAGTCACCATCCACCCTCTACCACAACTGAGGTCCCATTACCTCTTGGCTGACAGCTCCTTGAACAGGAGAGTGAAAAAATATGTCAAGCCTAGCTATTCTCAGAAGTGATCATATCATATAGATTAAATGGTGTCCTCTGCCCCCCGGCCCACTATCACTCTCAACTTTGTCTAGCCCTGCTCCAGCAAAAACGGAGATCAGCAAGTCCATGGTCAATTAGACAAGGAAATGACCTACCTGCTTACTTGAAGGCACCCCATACTCTTTACAATTGGTTCTTTGGAGAAGGAAGGGAGGCTTTGGGACAGGAGGGAATCATTTCTCATGACTAACTGCATTTCTCTGTTGAGTTTTCTTTTCATTTTGGGGTGGGATGGAGGATCCCAGTCCTTCGAGAATCGTTCCTCAGAACAGTCTCTGCAGACAGGTTTCTGGCCCTAGTGGCTACTAGATTATTCATAGCAATCCAAATATAGAAAATTGGTTACTTAGAGTCTTTGTCTCCAGCTTGGGGCTTTAGCTGAAATTCTGGAACAAGATAAAAAGGTCCCACTCAACACCCTGTTACATGGTTATTTTAAAATCTAAAGTATGCATTAAATTCTACTATACTGCATATCATTATAGAAAAATTCCATTTTTACAGAAATACCAGTTTTATTTAAAAGGCTGCCCTGAAGAGGTTATTTGAATGATACTTATTAAACTTTCGTGTAAATTTTGAGCTGTTTTCACAAATCCTAGCTCATCAATTAAGGGATAGAAGAGGAATATTGGTTTTTTTTTAATTTTTCTCATATTTTTCAAGTAAAACTTTTTGTCCAATAAAATTCTCCAGATAAGTCATGAATTTTTTCCTGAAATATCAGATAGTCAATTATTAATGTAACAAATATTTATGTACCTACTTTATACCCAGTGATATTCTAGTAGCTTTGGGCATATCAACAAGCAAAACAAAATACCTATCTTTATACACTGAGCAGGAAAAAAGAGACATTAAGAAATAAACATAATAAGTAAGTAAATTACAGAGAATCTTAAAGATGACTAATAGAATGATAAAAATAAAAAGTAGAGTTGGATTAGGGGAATCAGAAGTACCAGGAATAAGGCTAATACATGGAGGGACCAGGTTGTTCGAACTACTGAATAGGGCAGTCAGGAAGACCTCAATAAGGTGACATAAGAGCGAACACGTGAAGGATGTGGGAAGAAGATGAGCTGGTCATATCTGGAAGAAGACTGTTCTAGACAGCAGAGAGGCCCGCCAATTCAGAGTCCTGCCCTACCTCCAGCAGGAATGTTTATCTGGTATGCTTAAGGAACAATAAGGAAGTCAGTGTGCCCAGTCAGTTGTGAATGAAAAGAAGGAAAATTGAAAGTAAAGTAAGAGCTGATGGTGGTTTGCATCAGGGTGGTAGCAAGGAAAATGATGAGAAATGGTCTGATTCTGGAGAGTAAAAGGTGGAAGAAACAGGATGTCTGAATAGACTGGGTATGGGGAAGTGAGGGAAATAGACAAGCTAAGGCTAACTCTAGTAGCTTAACAACTGGAAAAACAGAGTTGCAGTCTATTGAGAGGAGAAGGTTAATTTGGATAAAGTTGGGTGAGCAACTTTGGGAGGAGGGAGATTAGTTTAATTTTGGATTTGTTGACTTTAGGATCTAAGTGGGGACATAAAAGTAGAAATGTCAAGTAAGAACTTGACCTTATGAATGTGGAAGTCAAGAGAGAAGTCTGGGCAGAGGATATACAATTGGGAGTAATTGACATTTGATGGAATTTAAATGGATGACATACATGGTCCTGAGAATAGCTAGAGAAAAGAATAAGACATAGGAGATCTGGGCACAAATATTATGAGTTTATGGAAAAAAAATAAAGCAAAGGAGACTGAAAAGGAATGAAGAGTAAAATAGGAGGTAAACCAAGAGAAGGAAGACACCAAATGAAGGAAGTATATCAACTAGGAAAAAAATGGTTAATCCCATCAAATACTACTAAAAGATCAAAGAAGTTCTCAATGAACTTGGCAGCAATGAACTTATAGGTTACTGATGGCATTACATAATAATATTGTACCCAATGGCTCATTCCACTAAAAAAGAATTTTCCTATTTAATGAAAATTCTTCTAAAACAAATAGGTTTTTAAACACTACTCAATGACCCGCTTATTTCAAACAATATATTATACAATGAAATGAAACACAATAAAATGTGTTTACATAAATAAAAAACCTGGCAAATCTCCTTGAAGTTTATATGATTTTAATTCAATTAAGCTAGTACATATAGAGGGTTTACTATGCTAAATGCCAAGATATAGAAACAAGAATATAGAAACAAAAATCCCTGCAGCCAAGGAGCTTTCAGACCACTATGGGGAACCAGGCAAGTACACAGATGATCACGACACAGAATTGTGCAGTCAAGTTTATGGACAT
>PVJI01018717.1:0-32711 GCA_004026765.1 Micronycteris hirsuta | reverse complement strand
GACAGTTACCTACAAAGGAATCCCCATAAGACTGTCAGCTGATTTCTCAAAGGAGACCTTGCAGGCAAGAAGGGGCTGGGCAGAGGTGTTCCAAGTCATGAAAGGCAAGGACCTACATCCAAGAATACTCTATCCAGCAAAGATTTCATTTAGAATGGAAGGGCAGAGAAAGTGCTTTGCAGATAAGGTCAAGTTCAAGAAGTTCATCACCACCCAGCCTTTATTGTATGAAATGTTAAAGGAAGTTGTATGAGGTATTGAGGAATATCAACAGGGGAGTGATAGGGGGAGAGGGTGGGAATGGGGCACAGAACAAGTAGCATAAATGGGAGGTAGACAACAGACAAGGGGAGGTTAGAACAGTATAGGAAGTACAGGAGCAGAAGGACTTATGTGTAGGACCTATGGACAAAACTAAAGGGAGGGGAAAGGGGGGTAAGGGGGAGGGAGGAAAGAAGGGGGGAATGGGGCAACTGTAACAGCATAATCAATAAAATATAGTTAAAAAAATATACACTAGAAGGAATAACAAGCAAGCTATGAAGCAGAGAACCAAATTACTGAGCTGGAAGACAAGGTAGAAAGAAATTCCCAGGAAGAACACTAGCACAAAAAAAGACACAAAAAATGAGGATAGCTTAAGGGAACTTCAGGACAACATGAAATGCATCAACTTTATTACTGTTTTTAATTATTTTATTGTTGTTCAATTACAATTGTCTGCATTTTTCCCCATCACTCCCTTCACCCCACCCAAGCCTCCCTCCCTCCCTTGCTTCCACCCTCTCCCTTGGTTTTGTCCATGTGTCTTTTATAACAGTTCCTGAAAGCCCTTCCCCCCACTGTCCCCTTCCCCCTCCTCTCTGGTTGTTAGATTGTTCTTAATTTCAATGTCTCTGGTTATATTTTGTTTGCTTTTCTCTTTTGTTGATTAGGTTCCAGTTAAAGGTGAGATCATATGGTATTTGCCCTTCACTGCCTGGCTTATTTCACTTAGCATAATTCTCTCCAGTTCCGTCCGTGCTGTCACAAACGGTAGGAGATCCTTCTTTCTCTTTGCTGTGTAGTATGTTTCTCCCTTGCTACTTTTAAGATTCTCTTTTTCTTTAAGAGAAAGAGAATCCCATGCCAAAGGCATGGAAATACCAAAGGAGAGGATAAGGAGCAAGGGATAAAACCCTGTTTGAAAACATGACAGAGAATTTCCCTAACCTGGAGAGGGAAAAGCCATGCAAATTCAGGAAGCATGGAGGGTTCCAATCAAGGTGAACCCAAAGAGGCCCAATACAAGACACATTATAATTAAAATGCCAGGATTTAAAGAAAAAGAGAAGCAGCAAGGGAGAAACTGATACTAACATACCAGAGAGTTCCAATAAGGCTAGCAGCTGATTTTTCAACAGAAATACTATAAGCTACAAGGGAATTGCAAGAATACTCCAAGTAATGAAAAACAAAGGCCTGCAACCATGACTACTCTACCCAGCAAGGCTCTCATTTAAAATGGAAGGCAAAATAAGGAGCTTCCTGGACAAAAGGAAGCTAAAAGAATACACCTCTACCAAACTGGCACTACACGATATGATAAATGGAGAAGAAGAAGAAGAAAGAAGAAGAAAGAAGAAAGAAGAAAGAAGAAAGAAGAAGAAGAAGAAGAAGAAGAAGAAGAAGAAGAAGAAGAAGAAGAAGAAGAAGAAGAAGAAGAAGAAGAAGAAGAAGAAGAAGAAGAAGAAGAAGAAGAGGAGGAAGAGGAAGAAGAGGAGGAAGAAGAAGAAGAGGAAGAGGAAGAGGAAGAAGAAGAAGAAAAGAAGATGAAGAAAAGGAGTGAAAGAGATAGGAACACAAAAGACATAGAATAGCTGAATGGATAAGAAAATACAATCCCTATATATAGTGCCTACAAGAGACCTACCTCAGAACAAAAGAGCTACACAGACTGAAAGCAAAGGGTAGAAAAAAATACTACAAGCAGAGGGACAGGGGAAAAAAAGCTGGAGTAGCAATACTTATATCAGACAAAATAGACTTCAAAACAACAGTGATAAAAAGAGATACAGAAAGATACTTCATAATACTCAAGGGAAGAATCCATCAAGAAGACATAAACATTGTAAACATATGTGCACCCTGCATAGGAGCACCCGAACATATAAAGGAAATCTTGGAGAACTTCAGGAAAGATATAGACAACAACACAATTATAGTAGGGGATTTTAACACTCTATGTCAACAGTGGCTAGATATTCCAAACAAATATCAACAAGGATATTCCAGCATTGAACAATGCACTAGATCAAATGGGTTTAACTGATATATTTGAAACCTTTCATCCCAAAGAACAAAAATTCACTTTTTTCTCAAATGTACATGGAATGGAACATTTACAAAGATAGGACACATAATAGGACATAAAACAAGCCTCAGCAAATTCAAGCACATTGAAATTATATCAAGCATTTCCTCCAACCACAAGGGCTTAAAACTAGAAACCAACCTCAAGGAAAAACTCAAAAACATTGAAATACATGGAGTTTGCATAGCATGCTGTTAAACAATGAATGGGTTAATAATGACATCTAGGAATAAATGAAAATTTTTCTGGAAATGAATGAATATGAACACACAACAGCCCAAAATCTATGGGACACAGAGAAGGATGTCTTGAGAGGGAAGTTCATAGCAATAAAGGCCAACCTACAAATCATAGAAACATTTCAAATAAAGAACATAATGAATTTCACATAATGAATATTTGGGATTTTGTATTTTAATTCTAAAACAAAGAAATTTCAGGATTAAAATCATATTGGATATGACCACAATAAAATTGATTAATGGAGAATTATCAATGTATGTTAAACCTTTGAGCTCCACACATATTACTTATTAATTATAAAGAGAAAAATAGCAACTTTTCAGTAGAGAAACCAGGAAAATAACATATTCTTCAGTAATTAAGGTTATTACTACCAATAACAGAACAGAATCACATCATGTATCCATTACATAATTCTTGAAGAAATATTATTATATAGTATTTGTCATAAATTCATAAATGCAAAGATGCACATTCTGAGTGATGTAATTCATCACAGTAACAAAATTAAATTTTAAAATCATATTATACTTGACCCTTGATTAATGCAGAGGTTAGGGATGCAAAAACTTGTATAGTGGAAAATCTACACATAAATTTTGATACATCAAAATCCTGACTTAACCCTTCATCTACAAAATCTAAAGGATCATCAAAAAAGAAAACCCATCTCCCCATTGTCCGACTGTTCTTAATTTCAATGTCTCTGGTTATGTTTTGCTTGCTTTCTGCTTTTGTTGGTTATGATCCGGTTAAAATAACTGTAATTGAACAAAAATAAAATTAAATTAAAAAAAAGAAAAAGAAAACCCAGAGTGAGTAGAAGGAAGGAAATAACCAAGATCTGAGCAGAATTAAGTAAAACAGAGACTAAAAGAACAATTCAAAGAAATCAATAAATCCAGGAGCTGGTTCTTTGAAAGATAAATCAAATCAACAAGCCTTAAACCACACTCTTCAAGAAGAAAAGAGAAAGGGCCCAAATAAATCAAAAATGAAAGAGGAGAAATTACAACTGATATCACAGTAGTACAAAGGATTGTAAGAAATTACTATGAAAAACATTTTGCCAAGATATATGAAAACCTTGGTGAAATGGACAGATTTTGAGAAAAATATAATGTTTCAAAACTGAATGAAGACAAAGCAAAAGTCTGAATAGACTGATATCAGCTAGTAGAATTGAAGCAGTAATCAAAAAATTCCCACACACAAAGCCCTGGACCAGCCAATTTCACCAACAATTTTACAGAACATTTAAGTAAGAGCTAATCCCTATCCTTCTCAAACTATTCCAAAAAATCCAAGAAGGAAGACTATCTCTTTTTATGAGGCAGCATCATCCTGATCTCAAAACCAGATAAAGACATAATGAAGAGAGAAAACTACAGGCCAATATCATTGATGAACATAGACACTAAAATCTTCAAGAAAACATTGGCAAACCCATGCAGCAATGCATTAAAAAGATCATACACCATGACAAAGTGGGATTCCTTCCAGGGATGCAAGGATGGTACAATATTTGCAAATCAATAAATATAATACATCACATAAAAAAAGTAAAGACAAAAATCATGTGATTATATCAATAGATGCAGAAAAACCATCTGAAAAGGTACAACACCCATTTATGTTAAAAACACTCAGCCTAGCGGGAGTACATGGAGCATACCTGAGCATAATGGAGGCCATATACGAGAAACCTACAGACAACATCATAACTCAACAGGCAAGGAAAAGCTTTCCCCCTAAGATCAGGCACAAGACAAGGGTGTCCATTTTCAACACTTCTATTCAACATCATATTGGAAATTCTAGCCACAGCAATCAGACAAGAAAAAGAAATAAAAGGCATCGAAATTGGAAAGCAGGAAGAAAAGCTGTAACTATTTGCAGATGACATGATAGTGTACATAGAAAACCATATACTCCACTGAAAAACTATTTGACCTAATAAATTATTTTGGCAAAATGACAGGATACAAAGTCAACATTCAGAAATCAAAGGTATTTTTGTGCACCAACAATGAAATATTCAAAACAGAAATTAAGGAAAAATGCCATTTACTATAGCAACAAGAAAAATAAAATACTTAAAATAAACTTAACCAAAGAGGTAAAAGATGTGTTCTCAGAAAACTACAGAACACTGAAGAAAGAAATTAAGGAAGACACAAACAAATGGAAGCATATACCATGTTCATGGAATGGAAGAATTAACATCATCAAAATGTCCATACTACCCAAAGCAATTTATAGATTTAATGCAATCTCTATTAAAATACCAATTACATATTATACAGAAATAGAACAAACATTTCAAAAGCTTATATGGAACTGGAAATGACCCCCAAGTAACCTCTGCATTTTGGAAAAAGAAGAACAAAGTAGGAGGGATCACAATACCTGATATCAAACTATATTACAAGGCTCTGTTATTAGAGCAGGCTGGTACTGGCACAAGAACAGATACGTAGATAAATGGAACAGAATACGGAGCCCAGAAATAAACTCATGTCTCTCTGATCACTCAATATTAAAAAAAGGGGGCAGGAGCATAAAACGGAGTAAAATTAGTGTCTTCAACAAATGGTGTTTGCAGATCTGGACAGGTACATTTAAAAAAATGAAATTCAAACACCAACTTACACCATACATAAAAATAAACTCAAGGTGGATAAAAGATTTAAACATAAGTCATAACACCATAAAAGAGCTGGAGACAAACATAAGCATGAAAATTTCAGATATTCCACAGAGCAATATATTCACCAATATTTCCCCTAGAACAAGGGATATATAGGAAAGAATAAACAGTGGAACTTCATCAAATTAAAAAGCTTCTGTTTGTCTAAAGAAAACATCAGCAAAATTAAAAGGGAACCAACTATATAGGAAAACATATTTGCCAATGATAACTCAGACAAAAGTTTGATCGCCATTATATCAAGGACTCACATGACTCCACACTAGGAATATAAATAATCCAATTAAAATTGGGCAAAGGACTTGAACAGACACTTCTCCAATAAGGACATACAGAGGGCCCATAGACATATGAAAGGATGCTCAGCATCACTATCTATCAGAGACATGAAAATTAAAACCACAACATATCACTTCATACCCATCATAATGGCCATCCTAAACATATCAACAAAGAACAAGTGCTGGCGAGGTTGTGGAGAAAAGGGAACCCTAATATACTGTTGGTGGGAATGCAGACTGGTACAACTATGGTGAAAAACAGTATGGAATTTCCTTAAAAAATTTAAATGTAACTGCCTTTCGATCCAGCAATTCTACTGCTGGGAATATACCCTAAGAATTCTGAATAACCAATTCAGGAGAACGTATGCAACCCAATGTTCATAACAGCATAATTTACAGTTGCCAAGTGTTGGAAACAGCCTAAGTGCCCATCAGTAAATGAGTGGATAAAAAAACTGTGGTATATTCACATAATGGAATACTATGCAGCAGAAAAAATGAAGGAGCTCCTACCCTTTATGACAGCACAGATGGGACTGGAAAGCATTATGATAAGTGAAATAAACCAGGCGTTGAAAGACAAATACCGTATGATCTCACCTATTAGTGGAACCTAATCGGCAAAACAAACAAGGGAGCAAAATCAAACCAGAGACTTGGAAATAAAGATCACACTGACAGTAACCAGAGGGGAGGGATTAGGGAGATAATGGAGGAAAGAAGGGGAAGGGTCATCAGAGAACATGTATAAAGGACCCATGGGCAAAGACAATGGGCCAGGGGGAGGATTGAAAGTGGGAGATGGGTGTGGGTAGGACAGTTGTAGACTAATGGGAAATTGGAGACAACTGTAATTGAACAACAATAAAAAGAAAGAAAGAAAAGAACTTTAGACACTAGCTCAGTTATTTCTGCTGTCAGTACTGTTACTTCCATGGTACAAAATATTTTCACCTTTCTATGAGATTCTCTTCTTAAAATTTCTTTAAGCTCCCAAAGTTGGCAATCTTTATATGCTTTTCATCATACAAGATTTTAACATTTTTCCTAATTTTTTCCTCTTCCATACCCTCTGTTCTTTTGATTTTCTACTTTCTTATACTCTTGTTTGTATGAGATTTTATAGAGTGATCAGAAAAGAGCACTGCATGCAATCACTAGTCTGTGTCTCTGTACTTCTCTGGTCAATCTGCTCCTTGTCTAGTTATCCTATGTTGACCCTCCCAGTTTTATGTTGTTGTACTTCTATTGTAATTGTCACAATATGTTGATTTCTAATATGTTGTTTTTAAAAAATTTATTTTCACCCTGGCTGGTGTAGCTCAGTGGATTGAGCGCGGGCTGCGAACCAAAGTGTCGCCAGTTCAATTCCCAGTCAGGGAACATGCCTGGGTTGCAGGCCAGATCCCCAGTAGGGGCTACGTGAGAGGCAACCACACATTGATGTTTCTCTCCCTCCCTTACCTTCTGTCTAAAAATAAATAAATAAAATCTTTAAAAAAAATTATTTTCAATTTCAGTCAACATACATTCTTATATTAGTTTCAGATGTGTGACATAGTGATTACCATTTATTTAACTTAATAAAGTATCCTCCTGATAAGTCTAATACCCATCTGACACCATAAATAGTTACTACAATAATACTGACTATATTCTCTATACTGTACTTTACAACCCCATCACTATTTTTAAAAAGTCATAATTTGTAATCCCTGCATCTTTTTTATCCATCTTCCCAATCCCCCTCCTATTTGGCATCCATTAATTTGTTTTTTATGTCCGTGAATTTTTTTTGTTCATTTATTCATTTAAGATTTTAAATATAAGTGAAGTCACATGGTGTTTTTGTCTTTGTCTTATTTTCACTCAGCATAATACTTACTAGGTACATCTATGTTGCTGAAAATTGCAAGATTTTGGAGTATAAGAGAAATTAAGAAAGCAACCCGATTTACAATGGTGTCAAAAAGAAGAAAATATATAGGAATAAATTTAGCCAAGGAGGTAAATGATTTATATTCTGAAAACTCTAAGACATTGAAAAAGTAATAAGATGACAGAAATAAATGAAAAGATATACTCATAAACCATACTCACGGGTTGGAAGGATTAGTATTGTTTAATGTCCATACAATCCATAACAATGGGAAGATTCAATGCAATTCTTATCAAAATACCAATGTCATTCTTCTCAGAACTAGAACAAAGTATCCTAAAATTTATATGGAACCATAAAGACCCTGAACATCCAAAGCAATCTTGAGAAAGAAGAACAAAGTCGGAAGTATCGTGTTCCCTGATTTCACACTACACTACAAAGCTATAATAATTAAAACAGTATGATACTGAAACAAAAACAGACACATAGGTTAATGGAACAGATAGGGAGACCCCAAATAAATGCTTGCTTATATGGTCTACTAGTCTATGACAAAGGAGGCATAAAATATATACTGGAGTAATGACAGTCTCTTCAACAAGTGGTGTTGGGAAAACAGGACAGATACATGCAAAAAAAAATGAAACTAAACCACTTTCATACTCCATATACAAAAAATAAACTCAAAATGCATTAGGAATGCAAATGTAAGGCCTGAAATCATAAAACTCCTAGAAGAAGACATCGCAAGTTAACTATCTGACACCAGTCTGAGTGATACCTTTTTAGATTTGTTTCCTTGAATAAGGAAATAGGACTACATAAACCTACAGTGTTTTGCACAGTGAAGGATGCCTTCAACAAAACAAAAGGCAAGCAAAATATAACCAGAGACACCGAAATTAAGAACAAACTGATAGTAACCACAAGGGCGGTGGGAGGGGATAACGGTGGGGGGGAAGGGGAAAAGTTTTCAGGAACATATGGATAAAACCAAAGAAGGGTAGGATCGAGGGTGGGAAGTGGAAATGGCTGAGGTAGGGGGGACTGTTGGGGAGGAAATGTAGACAACTGTACTTGAACAACAATAAAAAATGTTGAAAAGGAAAAATAAAACAGCAACCTACTAAATGGGAGAATATATTCTTACATGATATATTTAATAAGGGGTTGATGTCCAAAATATATAAGAAGCTCAATAACAAAAAATAAGTAATCTGATTAAAAAGTGGGCAGAGGACATGAAAAGACATTTCCCTAAAGAAGACATATAGATAACCAACAGACATATGAAAAGATGTTCAGCATCACTGATCATCAGCGAAAGGCAAATCAAAACCACAATGAAATACTACCTCACACCATTTGGAATGGCTGTTATCAAAAAGTCAACAAATATTAGGTGTTGGCAAGGATGTAGAGAAAAGGGAACCCTTGTACTCTGTTGGTGGGACCGCAAGTGGTGCAGCCAATATGGAAAACAGTATGGAGATTTCTTAAGAAAACTAAAAATGATATACCATATGACTCAACAATTCCATTTCTGGGTATTTATTTAAAGAAAACACTAATTCAAAAAGATATATGCACCCTTCTGTTTATTGCAGCATTACTTACAATAGCCAAGATATGAAAGCAACTCATTGAGGGATGGATGGATAAAGAAAGTCTGATATATATTAATATATATAGTAATATTCACAGCAATAAAAAAATCTTTCCACTTACGAAATTTGGATGGATCTAAAGGGCTTTATGCTAAGTGAAATGTCAGGCAGAGAAAGTATTTACCATATGATTTCACTTATATGTGGAATATAAACAACAAACAAAACAAAAACCAACTTACAGAATCATTGGATACCACAGAGATGGTTACCAGAAGAGTGTGGGGGAATGGGTAAAAAGGGGAAGAGAAATATAGTCCATAATATTGTAGCAGATAATTTCAGCAGTTAATGGGGTTGTAAGGTATGGAAATGTAAAATCACTATACTGTACACCTGAAACTATATAATCAATATAAGATTGTATACCAATTACACATACACAAAAATAAGTTTAGGAAAATAATAGTGCGTTGATAGGTGGGCATTTTTTGAGTGTTAGTATAGGTAGCTAGATGTTAACAAACGAAGGAAGCAAAGGGAATCAGACATTATTAAGCATGATAAAATAGGGAACAGAAAGCTGTTTCCTTCCCTAGGAAGTTACAGCTTCACACACTCCCCAGGCAATCACTGTTCCCCCACAGATGACTGGGGGAAGGGATAGAACAATAAAGGTGCAGGTAAGCACATGGAACACTAGGAGTTAAGATGGCACCATAGAGGCCCGTCATTCTAGCCTGGAGGTGGATGCATCAGAATCCCATGAAAGCTTGGGAAATTGACTGGCTAGTTTGAAAAAGCATCTGGTTCTTCCTCAACCCAAGATAATATAATCCCAGCTAACAAAGAGTTCTCTCTAAAAAAAAAAAAAAAAGAGTTCTCTCTAGCTTTCTCTAACATGGCTGCTCTTCCTGGGCAGCACAGCCACAGCCTACGCCCAGAAGACAGGGCTGAAACAGACTGAAATCACTTTTCAGGGTTAAAAGATGATCAAGAAGACAAGATGGGGACTCATGGTTCTGGAAGGAAAAGAACACCTGTGAAAGACTAATTTTCTGAAGAAGATGAAGCTTTGGGTAACATTGTCAGAGAGGCAGAAGCACAGCTGGCAGCAAAATAGGCTGCCCATGCAGAAGCAAGAGATATACACATGAGAGAACTGGAATGACAGCAAAGATTTAGATAAGAAGTCTCACAAATAGCATGCTGAAAATTACACAAGGCCTTCATCTTGAAATTCTGACTCAGCATCAATCCCTCTAAGTGGAAATTCATCCAGACAAGGAAGTGGGAACACCAGCAGCATAGTAGATCCACACACCACATTAAGTGAATTGTGGGAGTCTTTGAAGTAGAAGAAAAATAAAAAGAAAGCTATGGTTTCTAATGCACAATTAGACAATGAGAAGAACAATTTAATCTACCAGGTAGACATCCTTAAGGATATTATTGAAGAACAAGAGGAACAGATGGCAGAATTTTACAGAGAGAATGAAGGGAATCAAAGGAGCTAGAAAGGCAGAAATATATGTGTAGTGTGCTGCAGCAGAAAATGGATGAACTTACAGAAAGCTTTCAACAAGGAGATGAGCTTATTGAGAAACATGGCTTAGTTATAATCCCTGAGGGCACTCCCAATGGTGATGCCAATCATGAACCAATATTGGTTCTCAACATCACTGTTGTGTCTCAGGAAGATGCTCAGGTCTTGGAGTAAGCAGGAGAAGGTCCTGTAGATGCAAGGCTACAAAAACTTCTGAAGAAAGGGAAGAGCTACTATCACAGATTAGAAAACTGAAGCTGCAGTTAGAGGAAGAGTGACAGAAATGCTCCAGGGATGACAGCATGGCAGGTGGTGAACTGGCTGGACTGCAGAACGGCTCAGGCTTGCATTTCATCAAAATGCAGAGAGATACAAATAGACAAATGAGTGAATACAAATTTAAGCTTTCAAAAGCAGAACAGGATATAACTACCTTGGAGCAAAGTATTAGCTGGCTTGAGGGACAAATTCTCAGATGTAAACCTGTTGCTGAGAATGCTAAGAAAGTGGAAGATAAACTGAAAACTAAAAAAAAAAAAAAAAAAAGAAGCTACAATGAGAGTTATGAACAGCATTGAACAAGATTGAGGAGATGAAGATAATCAACAGCCACTTTGCCAAGGAGCTGGAGAAAATGAAGGCCAATGGAATAGAACTCCTGGCCCAGAAATAAGGAGGCCACCCATTACCTGGATGCTGCTCTTGGGGCCACACCCAGAGGGACGGACTTCTGTCCCTTGATAGACCCCTTTCAGTACTACTTGAGTTTTGTTATTAATATAGCCATCTTTGTATATTATAATTTATGAGAGAATGAAATAGGTTTGAATCTTCATAAATGAACACTTTGGTTTTTGCAGTTTAATTCTAAAAAGAAAGGAAATTTCAGGATTAAAATCATATTGGATATGACAATAAAATTGATTTAATGGAGAATTACCAATGGATATTATACCTTTGATCTCCACACATATTACTTATTAATTATAAAGAGAAAAATATCAACTTTCCAGTAGAGAAACCCGGAAAGTAATGTATTCTTCAGTGATTAAGGTTACTACCACACACACAAAAAAAGAATCACATCATGTATCCATTACATAATTCCTGAAGAAATATTATTATATAGTATTTGTCATAAATTTATAAATGTAAAGATGCACATTCTGAATCTAATAATGAAGGAATATTTAACAAATTTAAATTGAGTGATATAATTCATCACAGTAACAAAATTAAATTTATAAATCATATTACACTTGACCCTTGATTAATGCAAGGGTGAGGGGTACAAAAACTTCCCAGTGGAAAATCTACATATAAATTTTGAAAAGTCAAAATCTTTGTGACCTCACCCTTCATATACAAAAACTAGAGTATCAACAACAAACAAAACCCAGAGCAAGTAGAAGGAAGGAAATAATCAAGATCTGAGCAGGATTAAATGACATAGAGACTGAAAGAACAATTCAGAGGATCAATAAATCCAAGAGCTGGTTCCTAGAAAATATAAACAAAATCAACAAGCCTTTAACCAGACTCATCAAGAAAAAAAGAGAGAAGACCCAAATAAATAAAACCAGAAATGAAAGAGGTAAAATTACAATTGATACCACAGAAATACAAGCGATTGTAAGAAATTACTGTGAAAAACTATATGCCAATATTTGAAAACCTTGATGAAATGGACAAATTTCTAGAAAATATAAGCCTCCAAAACTGAGTCAAGATGAAACAGAAAGTCTGAATAGGCAGATATCAGCTAGTGAAAATGAAGCAGTAATAAAAAAAAAAACTCCGGCACACTAAAGCCCTGGGTCGGACGTATTCACAGGAGAGTTTACCAAATATTTAGAGAAAAGCTAACCCCAATTCTTTTCAAACTATTCTAAAAAATCCAAGAAGAGGGATGATTGCCAAACTATTTTTATGGGGCCAATATTATCCAAATTCCAAAACCAGATAAAGACACAACAAAGAAAGAAAACTACAGGTAATATCACTGATGAACATAGATGCTAAAATCCTCAATAAAATATTGGCAAACCATATATAGCAGTACATGAAAAAGATCATACACCATGATCAAGCAGGATCCATTAAAGGGGTGCAAGGATAGTACAATATATGCAAGTCAATAAACGTAACACACCACATAAAAATACTAAAAAAAACATGATCACGTTAATAGGTGCTGAAATAGCATTTCTTAAAGTACAGCAACCATTTATGAAAAAAACACTCAACAAAGTGAGAATAGTGGGAGCACACCTCAACATAATAAAGATCATATATGAGAAACCTCCATCTTAACATAATACTCAGTGGGTAAAAACTAAAAGCTTTTTCCCTGAGATCAGGCACAAGACAAGGGTGTCCACTTTCATCACTTCTATTCAACATAGTATTGGAAGTTCCAGCCACAGTGATCAGACAAGAAAAAGAAATAAAAGTCATACAAATTGGAAAGGAGGAAGTACAGCTGCCTCTGTTTGCAGATAACCTGATAGTGTACATAGAAAACTGTATAGACTCCATCCAAAAACTATTCGACCTAATAAATGGATTTGGCAAAATGGCGAGATAAAAGTCAACATTCTGAAATCAAAACTATTTTTGTGCACCATAAATGAAAGATTAGAAACAGAAATTAGGAAAAACATCTCATTTAGTATAGCAACAAGAAAAATAAAGTACCTAGGAATAAACCTTACCAAGGAGGTAAAAGACCTGTACTCAGACAACAACACAACATTGAAGACACAAATTAAGGAAGATACAAACAAATGGAAGCACATACCATGTTCATGAATTGGAAGAATTAATATCATCAAAATGTCCATACTACTCAAAGCAATTTATACATTCAACATAATCCCTATTAAAGTACCAATAACATATTTCACAGATATAGAATACTTCAAAAAATTACACAGAACCATAAACGACCCCAAATAGCTGCAGCAATTTTGAGAAGAACAAAATAGAAAGGATCATAATACCTGATATCAAACTGTATTACAAGGCCACTGTAATCAAAATAGCCTAGTACTGGCATAAAAACAGACACAGAGACCAATGGAACAGAACAGAGAGTCCAGAAATAAACCCAAGTCTCTATGGTCAATTAATATTTGACAAAGGGGGCAGCAGCATAAATGGAGTAAAAATAGCCTCTTCAACAAATGGTGTTGGGAGATCTGGACAGCTACATGCACAAAAAAAAAAAAAGAAAGAAACTCATTCACTAACTTACACCATACACAAAAATATTTTCAAGGCAGACAAAAGACTTAAGTGCAAGTTATGACACCATGAAAGTCCTAGAGTAAAACATAGGCAGGAAAATCTCAGAATTCCGTGCAGCAAAATTTTTACCGATATGTTGTTCCCTTGAACAAGGAACATAAGGAAAGAATAAACAAATGAGATCTCATCAAATTAAAAAGCTTCTGCATGGCTAAAGAAAACAGCATTAAAATGAAGAGAACCAACTGTATGGGGAAACATATTTGCCAATGATACCTCAGACAAGGGTTTGATCTCCAAAACATATAAAACACTCACGACTCCACTCCAGGAAGACAAACAACCCAATTAAAAATTGGGCAAAAGACCTGAACAGACACTTCTCCAAGGAGGACATACAGAGAGCCCAGGGATATATGAATTCCATGCAGTTTCCCCAACCAGTTTCTTAATTATCCCTCTGGCACTGCTGCCTGTGGGAGCCCAGCCAGCTCTCTTGAGTCTCCACTGTACTCCTTACCAGTCAGTTAGTACTGAAAGTGATTCTTCTATCTGTTCGAGGTTATAAGGCTTCTCTCTTGCTATTGTTCAGTTGTTTGTTCTGGGTGATTTCTCCACAATTTAGTTGTAGTTCCAGATTGGTCCTGGGAGGAGGTTAGTGTGGCTTCCATTTACTCTTCAGTCATCTTGCCTCTCCTCAATAACTATTTCTACACACAGAAAAAGCGGTATTCTATGAATATCCTTTGTACAAAACTTAAGCTCACCATTTTTGTTTTAAATGAAAAAATAGTTTTGAGTGTCAGTTCTAAAAATCATTTATTCTCATTATCATAGGTGCTTCCCGCACTATGAATGATTTGTACTCATAAAAATAAACATCAGGAGAAAACTGGTGTGTCCTTGGCTTTAGTGATGACCTTTCAGATATAGCACCAAAGGCCTAGTCCCAGTGGCAGTGACTGGCTCTCATTCAGTAAAAAGTTCAGCAGTACTGCTTGCTTCAGCTGTAGATAGATCTATCTCACTCCTCCTGTTTCTCTCTTCTTGTCTCCTCCATTTAGCTTTTCTCCTTCTATTGCTTTGCACTATTAACAATTTCCCTGTTATCAAAATCCTGCATAAGTTTCAGCAGAAGCAGGAATCCAACAGTCACCTTTCCACCTCACTCTTGGTGGCTACACTGGAAGCCAGGCTGCACATCTAACTAGCTTATCAACTCTGTGTTGGATTTGGGTGATGAGTCACTTGGGTGAAGCTTTTGATGTTTTCTCAGCAATCAGCCTACTTGATGGAGCAGCCAAAGTTCATTAAAACCCATAATGCCTCTGGCCTCCACTCTGGCTTCCTTGGGGTGATGTGAGATCTCCTTACTTTTTTGAATTATTGTTTCTCATCCTGTTATGGCTGCATGTTTATCTTCTCACAGATTACCAGTGTTTTGAACTCTGCATCTGATAGTTTGGCTAGCTCCTCATTGCTTAGTTCTTTTTCTGGCGTTTTGATCTGTTCTTTCATTTGGGACATATTTCTTTGTCTTGGTGCACCACTCTGGATGAATATTTCTTCTTTAACTCCTTGGTTGTTGGACTTCCATACAATTCTATTTTCGCCAAATCTGGTTGGTTTTTGTTTTTAAATTGGTTGCCCTTCTTTTGGTTGTGCAAAGAAGCAAAGGATAGCTACTTACACCTCCATCTTGGCCAGAAGTCTCAAATAGTAAGATTATTTTTATAGCAATGTAATATCATTTTATAAATGTAGCACAGGTTTTTTTGTGTGTTTTTTTTAAATCTACTCATCTACTGATGGGCACTTGGGGTGCTTGCATATCTTGGCTATTGTAAATAATGCTGCAATGAACATAGGGGTGTATATATTCTTTTGAACTAGTGTTTTGGGCTTTTTGAGTATGTGGAATTGAGGGGGTATAACACAGCTTTGTAAACATTTTTTGAGGTATTTCCCTACTGTTTTTCATAGTGGCTGCACCATTCTGCATTCCCATTAAAAGTGCAGGAAGGTGCCATTTCTTCCACATTCTCACCAACACTAGTTATTGGTGGATTTATTCATGATAACCATTCTGACAAGTATGAGGTGGAATTTCATTGTGGTTTTAATTTACATTTTTCTGATGATTAGTGATGTTGACATTTTTTCATGTCTGTTAGCCATTTGTATGTCTTTGGAGAAGCATATATTCAGATTCTCTGCCCATTTATTTTTAATCTGCATTTTAAAATTTACATTTTATTAGCTATACTATTATAGTTGTCCCAACTTCCCACCCTTTGCCCCCCTCCATCTAGCACTCCCTGCTCCCTCAGGCTATCCCCACACCATTGTCCATGTCCATGTACTATACTGTACTTTACATCCCCATGGCTATTCTGAAACCACCTATTTGTACTTCTTAATCCACTCACCTCTTAACCCATTCCCCCATACCCTCCTCCCATCTGGCAACCATCAAAACCCTCTTTGTATCCATGATTCTGTCTCTGTTCTTCTTGTATGCTTAGTTTGTTTTTTAGATTCAACTGTTGATAGATATGTACGTATTGCCATTCTATTGTTCTTAAAAGTTTTGATCTCCTTCTTTTTCTTAAATGAGTCCCTTTAACATTTCATATAATAATGATTTGGTGATGATGAACTCCTTTAGTTTTTTTTCTTCTCTGGGAAGCTCCTTATCTGCCCTTTGATTCTTAATTATATCATTGTGGTAGAGCAGTCTTGGCTGCAGGCCCCTGCTTTTCATGACTTTGAATATTTCTTGGTAATATCTTCTAGTCTACAAAATTGATTTTAATAAATCAGCTGACAGTCTCATGGGAACTCCCCTGTAGTTAACTAAGTGCTTTTCTCTTGCTGCTTTAAAAAAAAAAAAATACTGATTGTGGCTTTTTTCTTTTTTAAGATTTTATTTATTTATTTTTAGAGCGGCAAAGGGAGAAAGAGAGAGAGAAACATCATGTGTAGTTGCCTCTCACATGGCCCCCACTGGGGACCTGGCCTGCAACCCAGGCATGTGCCCTGACTGGGAATTGAACCTGCGACCCTTTAGTTCGCAGCCCATACTCAATCCACTGAGCTAACGCCAGCCAGGTCTTCTCTTGCTGCTTTTAAGAATCTCTGTCTTTAATGTTTGGCATTTTAATTATGATATGCCTTGGAGTAGGCCTCTTCGCATCCATCTTGTTTGGTTTCTCAGTGCTTCCTGGACTTGCATGTCTATTTCCTTCACCATATTAGGGGAGTTTTCTGTCATTATCTTTTAAAATAATTTCCAATTTTCTTGCTCTTTCTCTTCTCCTTCTGGTACCCCTATGATATGAATGTTGGACCTCTTGACGTTGTCCCAGAGGCTGCTTACACTACCCTTGGTTTTTCTCAATTCTTATTTCTTTTTGTTCTGATAGCTTATTTCTTGCTTCCTTGTCTTCCAAATCAATGGTTTGATCTTCAGCTTCATCCACTCTACTGTTGTTTCCCTGTATATTGTTATTTTAGTTAGTAAATAATTTCTGACTGGATTTTTTAAATGCTGTTGAGATCCTCACTATCCTTGAGTATTCTTATAACCAGTGTTTTGAACTCTGCATCTGATAGATTATCTCCGTTTTGTTTAGTTCTTTTTCTGGAGTTTTGATCTGTTCATTTGGGTCATGTTTCTTTGTCTTTTATTCTGGCAGCCTCTCTTTGCTTGTGTGTATTAGGTAGAACTGCTATGACTCCCTGTCTTGGTAACATGGCCTAATGTATTAGGTGTCCTATAGGATCCAGTAGTACAGCCTCCCCTTCCACCCAAGCTTGGCACTAGAGGAGGCTGAGCACACTCTCCTCTTGTAGTTGAGTCTTGGTTGCTGTTGGCAGGTCTTTGTGAGGAATCTACCCAGGCCAGTAAGCTGCTATAATTGGCTGTGACAACTGACCACCAATCTCCATGCTCCATGGAAGATTGGCTGTGTAGGGGCAGGATGATGGTGCCCCAATGTGGTCTGTAGCTCTCCATTGGGTGCACAGGCCATGGAGTTTCCCTGGTGGTGCAGGCCAAAGTCAGCCCCCAATTATTTTGCCTGAGGCCACCCTGCCTGGGCTATAAAGCAATCTGATATGGTTGCTACTTGTTTTGGGCTTGTAGATCCCCAGGCTAAGTCAAGCTGTGAATCTTGGCTGGCTGATGCTATTGCTGGGCTTGAGGCCACTTAGCAAGGGGCTTGAGGCCTCACTGAGGCCAGTTGTGGCATGTTTAAGAGGATTTAGGACATTGTGAAGCATGAGCCAAGACCAGCCATTCATGTGGAAAAGTTTGTTTAAGAGCTTGGGTGGGCCCATAAATTGGGTGGGCTGGAGTCTCAGATTGGGGGAAGGTTCAAAAGGGGACAATGGCTTCTGCCTGCCTTTATATCTGAGCAAAAGCTAACCCCCAGCTATCACTTTGATGCCAGACACTTCAGTTCCTCCCTGTATGCCATTGGTTCCTTTCCAGCTGCTACCCTGGTGCTGGAGTTCAGAGGGTGAGAATCTAATTCTCTGTGTGGGTTCTTTAAGAACTGCTTGGGACTCTAGAATTTTCTTCCACTGATTCAATCCCCACTGGTTTTTGCAATGAGTTCTTGTCACTGGAACCCTGGGCTGGTAGGCCAGGACTCATCACTCCCAAGATATCCCTCCCAAATTTCTATCTACCACATGTGGGTGTGGGACCAGCCCATTCCACACCCTAGCCCCTCCTACCAGTCTGGATGGATGTGGTTTATTTCTGTACTTGTCAGACTTCCATTCAATTCCATTTCTGGATGATGGTTGTTCTATAATTTAGTTGTAATTTTGATGTGGTTGTGTGAAGAGGTGAGCTGTGTTTACCTATGCCATCATCTTGACTGGCAGTCACTCTGCCCATTTCTTAGTTGGATGTTTTTTTTGTTGAGTTGCATGAATTTTTAAATAAATTTTTGATATTAACCCCTCTTCAGATGTATCATTGGCAAATATCTTCTTTCATTCAGTAGGCTGTTTTTTCATTTTGTTGACAGTTTGCTTTGCTGTATAAAAATTTTTAGTGTGATGTAGTTCTATTTATTTTTTCTTTTGTTTGCCTTGCCCAAGGAGATATATCAGAAACAATTTTGCTAAGAGAAATGTCAGAGTTTACTACCTATATTTTCTTCTAGGAATTTTATGGTTTTGAGTCTTTCATTTAAATATTTAATCTACTTTGAGTTTATTCTTGTATTTGATGTAAGGTGATCTAATTTCATTTTTTCGTGTATCTGTACAATTTTCCTAACGCTATTTATTGAATACTGTCTTTACTCCATTTTGTTATTGCCTCCTTTATTAAATATTAGTTGACCACATAGGCTTTTTTTTGGACCATTTTGTTCAACTGATCTATATGTCTGTTTATATGCCATTACCAGTTTTATTACTATGTAATCATCCCTTGTTTTATCTGGTTCTAGTAATTCTTCAATTCTTTTAAAGGGCACATCTCTTAAAATAATATGTACAACTTTAAAAACAGACTTATGAAACAAATATATCTGTGGAGACATAATTTACTGATCATATCTTCCATTAAAAAAAGATTGAAATTTTGTTACAAACTGTTCACTAATGGGTTGCCTGATATTTAACTACAACTGATTTAATATACCACATAATACATGTTTACATTAAACGTATTTAAAATATCTATTATTTTCTCCCTGGCTGGTATAGCTCAGTGGATTGAGCGTGGGCTGGAAACCAAAGGGTCCTGGTTCAATTCCCAGTCAGGGCGCATGCCTGGGTTGCAGGCCTGGTCCCCAGTGAGGGCCATGTGAGGAGCAACCATACATTGCTGTTTCTCCCTCTCTTTCTCCCTCCCTTCTCCTCTCTTTAAAAAAATAAATAAATAAAAATCTTAAAAAAAATACTTTCTTAAAAAAAAATATATATATCTATTATTTTCTAAGGTAAGGTGCAAAAGTGGAATCCAATGGATGATTACTCTAAATCTTAAGATTATCTAGTGATTATAAGGTAAGTTTAAGTGGACAACTGCAGTGACTTCACAGAAGTTTAATATGCTTATGCTGTAAAAGTTTCTTGCTTACTCATTCAAGTGGCAAGTTGTTTTAGTGTCTAGTTTTAAATATGTAACCCCTATATATACACATTACATGTTTTTAAACAACTGGACAGTCTAGGTCATTTTATTCTGGATAGAAAGAAAATCTTTTTTTTCCCAATAGGCTGCTAGATTTGACTTGGTATTTTAATTGGAATAGTCATATACTATGAGTACGATGGATTATTTTTTATAGCTGATTTGAATTTGTATGCAGTCCTTACCCAATTTAAAGGGTTATGCCAGCCTCATAACTGTGACTCTTTGTATATTGGAGACATAGAATATTTTATTTGTAAGATATTCTGGTAGTAGAGTGCTAACATGATGTAGTTCTTTAATCAATTTTTCTTGGTTCTTAATTTATTCAGGAAAATAGTGTTTTTTTAGGATTTCAGACAATAAACAGTCACACAGCAAAATACAGAATATAAACACATTCTATAAACATATTTCTACATCTTACTAAGTCATAGTTGAGCATGTATATACACATACAGGCAGGCTTATTGTACTTTGCTTTTGTTGTAGTTTTTTACAAATCAAAAGCAAGACTCTCCAAAAGAAAAAAAGATTATGACTCACTTTAATGCTATGCTCAGTATATTGCAGTGTTCTGAAACCAAACCCGTAATATGTCTGAGGTATGCATGTGTATGTTTAAGAAAACAATGCTTTCCCACAGTTTTGGTTGTATTATAAAGAGATGAATATAAACATTTTCTCATCTTAATAAAGTTCAATAAATATACATGTATATACTTATAAAAATCTTTTTCCCAGGACTCAGATATATTATAAAACATTGAGTATAAGTCTAAAACAGATATGCACAGAATTTCTTATTTCATATATGTCCAGGAACAGGGCAGTTCTAAATTGTTTCATTAGCTCAACAATGCTGAAGACACAGGTAATTCCAATATATACTCTGTGTCAATCTCAGTCTCTCTCCTCTCTGGTTGCAAAATGGCCACAATTCACGGTATTACACAGACATATAGACAGCCATCCTGTATAAAAGAGGACCAATTACTATTTTGTTAGAAAAGTGATTTAACTGAAACTCACTTGCAGATTTTTGCTCAGCTCTTCTATGGCTAAGACTGTAATACATATACCTAGATGCAAAGCAAGCTAGATAAGTAAGCATCTGGAATTTAGACTTAAGTGGGTGACAGGTAATCTGGCAAAGGAAGAATAGTTAATATAGTACAGTATAACTATATAATATAGTATAGGCAAACATAATCATTTTAACCTCAAAAATCTCCTCCATTTTCGTAGTTATGTATCCTTTCTCATTCATGTTTTGGGGAGGATAATATTTTTCATTTAAAAATGTTTTCAAGGTTTTTTCCTTTTTTAGATATGCACATATTTTGTTAGAACTTTTCAACATACTAGAGTCAAATCCTTATTCACTGATTCTCTCATTCCTTTGATTCAACAACATTACTAGGAGCCTGCTAGGAACAGGCAGTGCACCAATTACAGTGAAGTGAAAATGTATCCTGGTGTTAATTTTTCATGTTTTCTATGCATATTGAAAGAAGGTAATTTTCCTCAGAGTACAGCTTCGCTGCATCCTACAAATTTCAACATGTACTCTTCTTTTTGTCATTTGTTACTAATGATAATTTGCCTTAATTCCCTTTAATGTAAAAATTATTTATACAGGTATTTTTTACATTTCCTTTTAGAAAAAAAAAAATAAGGTTTTAGCTAAGGTTTTCTTATTATCTAATTCTCCAGAACAGAAGTCAGAGGGTGTGCCCTATGTCATTTCTATTTTGAAAGGTTTTAATACATCTTCCCCCTGACCTCACAACTACCCACTCTAATTTTATTGGGGTTCTTTACATTATGAATCCCCTGATGGGGGAAAAAAAGGCAAGTTATGAATAAAAGTTTCATTTCTTAAATTTTTCTGCAGAAGGAATGACTTAACCTTCAATAAAGACATGAAAGGATGTTCAGCATTACGAGCCATCAGACAGTTGCAAATTAAAACCACAATGAGATACCACTTCACACCAAGAGTGGCCATCACAAAGAAAGCAATGAACAAGTGTTGGAGAGGATGTGGAGAAACCTATTGCACTGTTGGTGGGATTGCCGACTGATCCAGCCACTACAGAAAACAGTATGGAATTTCCTCAGAAAAATAAAAAATGAACTACGTTTTGACCCGGAATTTCCACTGCTAGGATTATATACTAAGATCCCTGAAACAACAATCCAAAAGAACCTATGCACCCCAATGTTCATAGCAGCACAATTTACAATAGCCAAGTGCTGGAAGCAACGTAGGTGCCCATCAGTAAATGAATGGATCAAAAAACTATGGTACATTTACACAATGGAATTGCAGCAGAAAGAAAGAAGGAGCTACTAACCTTTGTGACAGCATGGATGGATGGGACTGGAGAACATAATGCTAAGTGCAATTAGCCAGAAGGTGAAAGAGAAATACCATATGATCTCACCTTTAAGTGGAACCTAATCAACAAAACAAATAAGCAAAATACAACCAGAGAATTTGAAATACAGAACAAACTGACAATAACCATAGGGGAGTGGGGAGAGGAATAAGGGGAGAAAGAAGGGGAAGGATCATCAAGGAACAGGTATAAAGGACCCATGGGAAAAGCCAAAGGTGGGAAGGATTGAGGGAGGGAGACGGGGGGTGGGTGCAGAGGGGGAAAGTGGTGGCGGGAAAATGGAGACATCTGTACTTGAACAACCAAAAAATTCAAAACATAAGTATAAAAATTAAAAATAAAGATATGATGCAAGATGTTCATGTAGTCAATAAACCCAAAAGGCCCTATTCTCATGTAATCTCTAATAATACAAAATTATGAGAGTAAAAAATAATAAAAGCATCTCTTACCTAATACATTTCGATACAATCCACTTATAAAAGATATAATTATTCAATCTTCACAATGCCAAGAAATATCGTGTTATTATTAATTTATAAATGAGAAAATTTAGACAAAGTTAAGTAATTTGCCTTGTAAGAAGTGAGTTATAATACTGAAGACAAATAAAGACTAATATTGGTTCAACCCTTCCCCACTCGTTTGGTTTAGGGTAATTTTAGACAATGAGTTTGCAAATATGAACAAGATTTGGGAAGGACAAACTAATCTACTATAATTTTAATATTAACACAGTATTCCTCAAGTATAAATTATAAAATGAATAACTTGTTAAAGCAAATTGGTGTCCCATGTATATGCTATTTATGTTATAAATCCTCTAATTTCTCCTAAGGGCTAATGATCCAGATGTTGAGAAAGATTTGAATGCTTAATGTCTCTTAACACATTTGCTGCCATCCTAAGCTTTTCCACTTTCCTTACATTCATAGAATTTTTCACTTTTTCACCAATTGTACTCTGATAGAATTCTGAAACACAAATAAACCCTCCCAATTCCTAACATTCTGGCCCTTAAAAACTTTACATTCACAGTACAAACCCTTGATTTTAAGTTGTTATCCTTAAATACTTTCTCACATTCCTTATAATCAAAGGGATTTGTTTGTTTCTGTTTTACTAGTATGAATTTCAGATGTCAATTCAATTCTGAATGTTCCCACATCTTCATTCATTCCTGCATGAATTTTTTGATGTTGACTAAGGTGTGAGCTGCGAATAAAGGCCTTCCCACAATGCTTACATTCATAAGGTTTCTCACCAGTGTGAATTTTCTGGTGTCGACTAAGTTCTGAGCCACGACCAAAGGCCTTTCCACATTCCTTACACTCATAGGGCTTTTCACCATTATGACTTCTCTCATGATGAGTAAGTTCTAACCTTCGAATAAAAGACTTTTCACATTCCTTACATTTATGAGGTCTCTCACCAGTGTGAATTTTTTGATGTCGAATAAGTTCTGTGCTACAAGTAAATGCCATTCCACATTCCCTACATTTATAGGGTTTCTCACCGGTGTGAGCTCTTTGATGTCGAGTAAGTTCTGAGCCACGACGAAAGGACTTCTCACATTCCTTACATTTATATGGTTTCTCACCAGTATGAACACTCTGATGTCGAATAAGATGTGAATCAGAGATAAAAGCTTTCCCACATTCCTTACATTTATGAGGTTTCTCACCAGTATGAATTCTTTGATGTAGACTCAGTTGTGAGGCACAGCTATATACCTTTCCACATTCCTTACATTCATAGCGTCTTTCACCAGTATGAATTATTTGATGAAGACTAAGTTGTGTGTCATAACGAAAAGCTTTACCACATTCTTTACATTTATGGGGTTTCTCACCAGTGTGAATCCTCTGATGTCGGAAAAGGTGTGAGGGACGGGTGAAAGCTTTTCCACATTCCTTACATTCATAGTACCTCTCACCTGTATGAATTCTCTGATGTAAATTAAGTTGTGAAGAAGTTGGAAAGGCCTTCTCACACTCCTTACATTTATAGGGTTTCTCACCAATATGAATCCTTTGATGTTTAATAAGCTGTGAGCTAGAAGGAAAGGTTTTCCCAAATTCTTTACATTTAAGAGCCTTCTCACCAGTATTAATGCTCTGAGGTTCAGTAATTTCAGAATCATGAATAAAAGCATGTTTATTCTTTTCATTACTTTCCTTTCTTTCATGAATTCTCTGACACTTATTCAAGTCTGACCTACTATTCAAGGTTTTTCCACATTCTCCGCATTTAGAGTTTTTTTCCTTATTATGACTGCTTTCATGTTGAATGTGGTCTGATTGGTACCTGAAAACTTCCTTACATTCCTGGTATTCACATGACTTCATTCCAGCATGAATTATCTGAGGTACTCCATAAACTGTGCATTGAATGAAAGCAGACATTTCTTCAGAGGTTATTAGAGCTGGTTTGAAATGTCCATCCTGTTGTGTCTTCAGGTAGCATTTGATTTCACTACTATCTCTGACTCTAATGCACACAAGGTTAGACCTTATAGGTGTTTTTATCTCTGGTTGCAATGATTTAATTTCACAACAGCCCTCCTTTGGAGATAAATTCATGGTTTCTCTTCTGAATTCCCAATCTGTAAGAAAACAAGAAAGAAATAAGGAGGTATTTTCTTTCATGTTTCAGGAAAAAGAAAAGTTCTCAGGTAAAAATGACAAACTAAAAATAGGAAATAAATAGCGCAATTTGAAAAAGGAGGGCAGAGGGAAAATAAGGATAGAGAAAATGTGGGTAACTTATAAAGGAAGTGGTTATTAACGTCTGGTGAGAATCAGAAAGCTGGGGAACTTATACAAATATAATGTCCAGGAACCACCAATTAAACAACAATGTAAAGAAGTAGGACATTATAATAACAGCACGTCCTATCATCTATAGACTCAAAATATACCCGGATTATAATTACTTGTCTTTAATAGTATAGCTACCACTTGTCCAAAGCCATCCCATACCAAGATTAAGACACTATTCTAGACAAGTCTCCCTACTTGCAGTGTTGACTTCCTAATATCTCATACCCAACATAATAGCCAGAGTGTTCTTGTTAAAATAAGTCAGATTGCCAAAGAGAGAATATTAAAGCAGAAAGGGAGAAAGAGAGTGGACATACAAGGGAGCTGCAATAAGACTAACAGCTGATTTTTCAAAAGAAACACTACAAGCCAGAAGGGAATGGTAAGACATATTCCAACTAATGAAAAGCAAAGGCCTGCAACCAAGACTACTGTACCCAGCAAGGCTGTCATTTAAAATGGAAGGCAAAATAAGGAATTTCCCAGACAAAAGATGGCTAAAAGAATACACTTCCACCAAACCAGCTTTGTAAGACTTCCTAAAGGGAATGCTTTAAGAAGATGAAGGTATAGTGAGAGAGAGAGGAACGCAGGTACAAAAGGAAAAAATGGCTTAGGATACATACCTGTCAATGGTAACCTTAAATGTAGCTAGATTAAATGCTCCAATCAAAAGACATAGCATAGCTCAATGGATAAGAAAACATGACCTGCATATATACTGTCCACAAGAGACCCACCTCAGAACAAAAGACCTATACAGACTGAAAGTGAAGGGCTGGTAAAAAATATTCCAAGCAAATGGACAGGAAAAAAAAAAGCCGAGGTAGCAATACATATGCCAGACAATGTAGATTTCAAAACAAAGGCCATAAAAGGAGGCAAAGAAGGTCATTTCATAATTCTAAAGGAAAGAATGCCTTAGGAAGCTATAAACATATGTGCACCCAACATAGGAGCACCCAAATATATAAGGAAAATCTTGGAGGACTTCAAGAAAGATAAAGGTAGCAACACAATTATAGTAGGACATTTTTACACACCATTGTCAACAATGGACAGATCTTCCAAACAAATAATCAACAGGAACATAGCAGCACTGAATGACACACTAGACCAAATGGGCATAACTGATATAGAGAGAACCTTTCACCCCCAAAAGCAAAATATACCTTCTTTTCAAATGGACATGATACGATACAAAAAAAGCCTCAACAAATTCAAGAAAATTGAAGTCAAATCAAGCATTTTCTTGGATCACAATGGCCTGAAACTTGAAAGCAACCTATAAGGAAAAAATTAAAAAGCATTCAAATACATGGAGATTGAATAAAATGTTAATGAACAGTGAATGGGTAAACAATGAAATTAAGGAAGAAATAAAAAACTTTCTAGAAACAAATGGAAAATGGATACACAACAACCCAAAACCTACAGGACACAGCGAAGTTAGTTCTGGGAGGGAAGTTCATAGCAATTCAGGCCTACCTAAAAAGATGGAAACATTTCAAATAAACAACCTAACCCTACACCTACAAGAACTGGAGGAACAACAACAAACAAAGCCCAGAACAAGTAGAAGGAAGGAAATAACCAAGATCAGAGCAGATTTAAATGACATAGAAACTTAAAAGAATAATTCAAAGCATAATAAATCCAGTTACTGGTTCTTTGAAAAGATAAACAAAACCTGCCCACAGAGCTCCCCGAGGCAGTCACAGATGAAATAAAAATGCCCAATGCGTGATCTGCTTGAGGAGGAAAAGTGAAAGGAGACCCTCAAAGGAGAAAGGTCCTGAACATCTTCTTCCCTGCGTATTTATTGAGTTCAGCTTACACAGAGATACATAGTATGCACATAAAGCTTATCAACCAATGCTCAAAATGCTACTGACATCATTTACAGATGATAGTTGAAGAAACACAGGGATTGTCTCTGGTCAGGGTTGACTTTAGCTCAAGCGTCTGTTTCACAGCAACAGGGCAGAGCAAGTCCCAAAGGAAATAATGTATATTCTTTCTCTGGCCAGATTCACAGGGGAGCTGTCTGTTCCAGTACAAGGTCACAGCTGCTTCTGGCATAGTTCCCAGGCTGTCAGGCAGAGAGAGCAAAGCTGCCAAGAGACTAGGAGACTTTTACAGGAAGAGCAAGGACTCAGGCTATGACAAAGCCATGGGTGAGGGTCTTTCTGCCTCTTCTCTGAAGACCCCCAAGTCCTTCCCTGATATACCATCGCGACTGTGCCTGCCTTAGGTTGCCCCCATCTAGGGGTCTTACCCGTCATTGGCTAACCAGTCATCTACCCGGGCCAAGCAGGGGAAAGTGAGGGAGGCTAGGGCTGCACTCCTGCCAGGAGGAAATGTTCTGTCTCCTTAGTGGCTCATGCCCCCAAGGCCTTTTCACTCAGCTCTAGCCATGGGACCCTTAATGTCTGTTAATGAGGCTATAGTCCCTGAAACCAGGGAGGACAGCTCCCAAAAGATAAGCCTTTAACCAGACTCATCAAGAAAAAAAGAGAGAGGATGCAAATAAAATTATAAATGAAAAGAGAAGAAATTACAACTGAGATCACAGAAATACAAAGGAGTGTAAGAAATTACTATAAACAACTATATGCCAAGAAATCTGAAAACCAGGTGAAATAGACAAATTTCTAGAAAAATATAATCTTCCAAAACTGAATGAAGTAGAAGCAGAAAGCCTAAACAGATTGGTAACAGCTGGTGAAATTGAAGCAGTAATCACAAAACACCCAATACATAAAAGACTGGGACTGGACAGTTTCATAGAATTTTATAAAACATTTAAGGAAGAGCTAACTCCTATCCTTCTCAAACTATTCCAAAAATCCAAGAAGAGGGAAGACTCCCAAACTCTTTTTCTGAGGACAGCATCATCCTAATCCCAAAACCAGATAAAGACACAACAAAGAAAGAAAACTACAGGCCAATATCACTGATTCATATTGTTCATGAACTACAATCCTCAACAAAATACTGTCAAACCGCATCCAGCAAATATATTAAAAAGATCATAAACCATGATCATGGGATTTATCCCAGGGAAGCAAGGATGGTACAATATTTGCAAATCAATAAACATAATACATCACATAAACAAAAGAAAAGACAAAAAACACATGATCCTATCAATGGATGCGGAAAAAGTATTTGATAAGGTACAACACCCATTTATGATAAAAACTCAGCAAAGTAGGAGTAGAGAGAGCATACTTCAACATAATAAAGGCCATATATGAAAAACAGCCAACATCACACTCAATGGGCAAAACCTAAAAGCTTTCCTACTAATATTGGGAACAAGACAAGATTACCCGCTTTTACCACTTCTATTCAACATAGTAATGAAAACCCTAGGCACAGCGATCCAACAAGAAAAAGAAATAAAAGGCATCCAAATTGGAAAGGAGGAAGAAAAACTGCCATTGTTTGTAGATGACATGATAGTGTACATATAAAACCCTAGATACTCTACCAAAAAACTACTAGACCTAATTAAGTGAATTTAGCAAAGCAGTGGGATACAAAGTTGAAATTCAGAAATCGAAGGCATTTTTGTATACCAACAATGAAATACCAGAAACAGATATCAGGAAAAAATATTTGCTATAGCAACAAGAAAAATAAAATACCTAGGAATAGACTTAACCCAGGAGGACAAAGACCTGTACTCAGAAAACTACACAACACTGAAGAAAGAAATTAAGGAAGATACAAATAAATGGAAGCACATATCATGTTCATGGATTGGAAGAATTAATATCATCAAGATGTCCACACTAACCAAAGGAATTTAAAGATTCAATGCAATCCCTATCAAAGTACCAATGGCATATTTCACAGATATGGAACAAACACTTCATAAACACCCCCGAGTAGCTGTAGCAATTTTGAGAAAGAAGAGCAAAGCAGGAGGGATCACAATACCTGACATCAAACTATATTAAAAGCCCACTGTAATCAAAAGTCTGATACTGGCATACTAATAGACTCATAGATCAATGGAACAGAATAGAGAGCCAAGAAATAAACCCATGTCTCTCTATGGTCAATTAATATTTGACAAAGGGGGCAAAGGCATAAAATGGAGTACAAATAGCCTCTTCAAGAAATGTTGTTGGGAGATTTGGACATGCAAAAAAATGAAACTCAACCACCAACTTATACCATATATAAAAGTAAACGCAAGACAGAGAAAAGACTTAAATATAAGTCAGGATACCATTAAAGCCCTAGAGGAGAAACAGGCAGAAAAATCTCAGATATTCCATGCAGCAAATTTTCACTGATATGTCCCCTAGAGCAAGGACATAAAGGAAAGAATAAACAAATGGGGCTTCATCAAATAAGAAGCTTCTGCACAGCTAAAGGAAACATCAGCAAAATGAAAAGGGAACGAACTGTATGTGAAAATATATTTGCCAATGATACCCTGTACAAGCTGATAATAGATAACTCATCTATTTTCTAAGGAAAATAGAACTCTCATCATTCTTACTCTATTTTTTACAGTGCACTTTCACCACATGTCATATTTCTATTTCCCCAACATTATTATGAAAACTTTCAAACAAAAACATCAAAAGAATTAGCCCATAAAACCCCATATTCCCACTACCAGATTATAAAATAAACATTTGGCTCTACTTGCCTTATCAAATATGTGACCCTCTATCAAACCATTTTGCAAACATCAGTATATTCACTTCTAAACTGAACAGATTATATTATACTTTAACTTCTTTACTTCTGTATTGTCTGTCTGCCCTTTATTGTACCTGCATTTAGTATATACTTAATAACTATTTGTTTGATGAATGAATGGTCATTGGTATTTTTATTAATCTACAAGAGTGATTCTGAGGCAACGCAAAGAGTGGGACTCATTGTTTAAATATAGTGCATGCCTCCTGCACTGAACAATAAAATTACTGGGTTGGCCAAAAAGTCTGTATGTTTTTTTCTATAAAATAAGACATATATTTCATTTTTACCAATTACTTTATTGATTTGGGTATTCTGAATATGTTGGCTATCTCCCCCATGATATAATGTTGCTTGTTCTCAATCCCTTGATTTGATCACTATCAACTTCAGTTGGTCTACTTGACCAGTGGATCATTGTTCAGCTAGAAATCTCAAGTAAGAAACTTGGCAAACTAGTTCTGATACGTTTGATCAGTCACAACACCTTATCCATACACTGCACAAATCTTTTTTTGCATTTCAGTTGTGTTTTTATCTTTCCTGATATAATAAAGCATAATATGCCAAAAATGTTGCTATTTTCTTCCATCTTCAATATTAAAATGTTTACAAAAAAATTCACCAATTTTCAGCCCTGGCTGGTATAGCTCAGCGGATTGAACGCAGGCTGCAAACCAAAGTGTCACCTGTTCAATTCCCAGTCAGGGCACATGCCTGGGTTGCAGGACAGGTCCCCAGTGGGGGCCACATGAGAGGCAACCACACATTGATGTTTCTTTCCCTCTCTTTCTCCCTCCATTCCCTTCTGCCTAAAAATAAATAAATAAAATCTTAAAAAATAAAGTCCTTTCTGTCATAATTAAAAAAAAAAAAAAAAACCAGAAAAAATACAACTAAGCGACGAAGAGAGAGCCAGCCTATCAGATGCACAGTTCAAAACACTGCTAATCAGGATGCTCACAGGATTCGTTGAATGTGGTTGCAAATTAGATGAAGAAATGAAGACAATGCTAAGAGAAATAAGGGGAAATGTACAGGGAACCAATAGTGATGGGAAGGAAACTGGGAACCAAATCAATGGTGTGGACCAGAAGGAATAAAAAAACATTCAATGAGAAAAGAATGAAGAAACAAGAATTCAAAAAAATGAGAAGAGGCTTAGGAACCTCCGTGACATCTGTAAACGTCCCAACATCCGGGTCATAGAGATGCCAGAAGGAGAAGAGGAAGATCAAGGGATTGAGAACTTATTTGAACAAATAATGAAGGAGAACTCCCCCAAGCTGGTGAAGGAAATAGACTTCCAGGAAGTCCAGGAAGCTCAGAGTCTCCCAAAGAAGTTGGACCCAAAGAGAAACACACCAAGGCACATCATAATTACATTACCCAAGATTAAAAATAATGAGAGAATCTTAGAAGTAGAAAGAGAAAAGGAGACAGTCACCTACAAAGGAATTCCTATAAGACTCTTGTCAGCTGATTTCTCAAAAGAGACCTTTCAGGCAAGAAGGGGCTGGAAAGAAGTATACCATGTCATGAAATGGAAGAACCTACATCCAAGAATACTCTATCCAGCAAAGCTTTCATTTAGAATGCAAGGACAGATAAAGTCAAGTTCAAGGAGTTCATCATCACCCAGCTTTTATTATATGAAATGTTAAAGGGATTTATATAAGGCATGGAGGGATATCAACAGGAGAGTGGGAGGGGGAGAAAGGGGGAAAAAAGTACAGAGAATAAGTAGCATAAATGGTAGGTAGAAAACAGACGGGGGAGGTTAAGAATAGTATAGGAAATGTAGAAGCCAAAGAGCTTACATGTATGACCCATGGACAAAAACGAAAGGGCGGGGAGTCGGGGGGGTGTGCAGGGTGGAGGGTAATAAAGGGGGGAAAATGGGACAACTGTAATAGCATAATCAATAAAATATATTAAAAAGAAGACTATATAAATGTATTTTTGTTTGGAACTCTTTGCTTCTTCTATCTGATTTAAAAGATAACTATATAAAGCAATAATTATAAAAATGTGTTGACGGTATATTAGTTTCCTACTTCTGATATAACAAATTAACATAAACACAGTGGCTTAAAACAACCCAAACTTATTATCTTACCATCCTGGAGGTCAAAAGTCTGACAGAGGTTTGAATAGGTTAAATCAAAATAGGTATTAATCAAAACTAAATTGTTATAAATTAAGATGTAATTGAAATTTTCAGGGCAACCACTGAGATAATAACTCTAAAAACTGTAGTAAGAGACAATCAAAACTAAAATGGGACTCTAGAAAATATATATTTAACATAAATTAGAGTAATGACAAAATGAAGTATAAAACAAAAATAGTACATGTAGAAAACAAACACTATGTCAGACATAAATCCAACCCTATTGATAATCACATTACATGTAAGCATTAAATACTCAAACAGATGGCAGATATAGGCAGGAAGTATTAAAATAACATGATCCTAGTATATGCTGTCTATAAGAGACACACTCAAAGGACACAAAAAGGTTAAAAGAAAAGAATGGAAAAGACATACTACGCAAAGACTAATCAAAAGTAAGCTTCAATAGGTATATTATTATCAGACAAAATAGACATTAAGACAAAAATTGTAACTAGAGAAAAAAAGAACATTTTATAATAAGAGGGTCAATCTCAGGAAATTATAAGTCATAAGTGTTGGGAACCACCCTACCTGGTTTCAGAAGCT
>PVJI01018716.1:0-32828 GCA_004026765.1 Micronycteris hirsuta | reverse complement strand
CCACACCATGTGTCAGCCGAGGATGTGAACAACTAAGACAACTAAACTCTCGCACAGGGCTGGCTGGAATGCAAAACGGTACACCCAACTTTGGAAAATAGTTTGGCAACTCCCTCTTTATAAAAAACACACTTTCCAAAATGGCTTAATAATTCCATTCCTAGGTGTGTACCCCTCCTCCACCCACCACCAGCAAAACAAAAACCTGTGTGCACACAATAGCTTGCATTTGCGTGGAGAGCCGCTATGCATCATTTTAGCTGCTGCGGATTTAGTATATACTATGGTGAAGCTCCCCTTGCAGAATACTCATGATTTCTTAGTTTATAGACATGGTAATCTCATGCATTGTTCACAATGTAATTGTGTCCAATTTAATGGGCTGTGCTGGTGTTTTCTCTGATGGTTCTGAGTGATGGCTTTTCTGTATTTTAGTTGTAATTTTGATGTAGTTGTGCAAAGAGGCAAGCCATGTCTGCCTGCACTGCCAGCTTGACCAGAGGTTTGGTGGTGTTTTCTCATACATGTATATTAAATTTGGGTTCAGTAACCCCTAAAAAATTTTCCTATAATTTGGGGCAGTATCCTCTACAACAGTTTCCCACAGAAATTAACAGTAATTAATTTTGATATCCAAAAATTCATCCCACCAGGAGTTTTTCTGGGAAAAGTTACTGTCTTAGAGCAGGAGAATACATAAGGAACCCTATCCTGGTGCACAGACTTCAAGTAAGTGTAAATCCCAAGTAAGACTTTCTCTGCTAGACTGTGTGGTTTAATATCTGACCATGAAGGCAGAGAGTCCCATCAAATAACTGCTTAATTAGGCAGAATTTAACATTTAGGGAGGGTTCTTGAGAGAGGAAGAGAGGGGGGTAGGGGTACTTACGGGAACTCCTCTCTATCCGAACTGTTTGAAGAGTGGAATTCTTTCTGGAATTAGGCTTGGAGTTGATGAGCAATCTGTCCCATATACCTGAACACACGGACACACACAACACTTAATTTACTATAGCATAAAGAAATAGGAGCCTATCAGCACGCTTTCTTTGACCACTCTCAAGTCTTGACTATCCCACATTTCCCAACATGCTTTTAAAAAGAGGAGCACCCCAAGTTCATTACAACATTTTAGTTCTTTATGTACATCTATCTCCCCTTTCTTAAGCCTGCCTCATACATCTCTGTGTCACTGATGCTGAATAATAAGTGCACATTAAACTGCACCTTTCTGGATCAGAAATCCATCCGTGACAAAAGCAGGTGCAACGGCAGAATGCATGAAGTAGTACAGGGTACAGGATTAAGCATAATGGCCAAGTGAAGCCAGAATTGGTTACTAGCTATGTTATATTGGGCAAATTGCCTAACATCTTCCAGTATTCATTTCTTCATTTGTAAAACACACCTGCCTGCTTAGTTCCCCTTGATTTAAAATGCCCAAGCTAAACAAAACGCCCTTTGGAGAAACTTTGTCCCCCCACTCCATCTATTTAGTCTCGTCATTCACCACTCCTTGAATCAGTCCAACTCAAGGCTTTGCACCCTGCAAAATCTCTTCACTGATACAAAAATCCTGTTTGTCCGCAAAGCAGAGCTCCAGGAACACTGCTGGCTTACTACGTTAGGCCTAGCAATTGGATTACTGTAAAGAGCTTGGACTCCAGAGGTAGACGGACTGGATTCAAATCCCAGTTTTGTTCCTTTCCAGCCACATGATTTCTGGCAAATTACTTATCTGCCTGTTGCACCATAACTCCGTTTCCTCGTCTATTAAGTGGAGATAACAGAACCTTCTGCACAGGGTTGTTGTGAAGATTACATTCTCTCACAGATATTCATAAGTACGACTACTTCCTTCTTCCAAATATGAAAACTGGGGCGTTGAAAAACGTTAAGAAACTCCCCTAAAGTCCTACAGCTAATTACTCGTAGCGCTGATATTCGAACTCATGATTTTTATTTCTCTCTGATGGTGTCTGAAATCCCGTGTGGACTCCCTGAACCCACGTCTCCCTCTACAAGAGGGCGGCCCTAAGGGTTGATTCTTTGAGTATGGAGGGGTGGAGGTGGCGATGGCGGGGTAATGTCTAGCAGTTATCTGCTAGGGGGAACCAGGCAACTGTTCGGACTCAGACGCCAACCCCTAAGGTCCTCCCCTTAGGGGAGGAGTCTTGCTGCAGCGCTCGGCAGCGTGGGCACTCAATACCAGGCGGAATGTGAAAACCTACCCGGCCCCGCCGCCCGGCGCAGGCCCTCTAACCGCTATCTACGCGGCGGCGGGTACGCCGGAGCCCTGCGGTCACCCGGGAGCTCCACTTGGGGATGCCGGGCCTGGGCAAAAGACCTGCGGTCCGCCCGGCTGCTCCAGCTGCGTGCCCACGCCGCACGTGCGCGCCCCACGCCGCTGCCACCCGCCAGTCACCTCCGTGGACGCCGTTCCCCGCCGTCAGCAGCTCCTTGGACACCGAGACCCCGGGGCCATCCTTGGGTGACGAGGAAGAGGTCGGACTGGACGGGGTTTCGCCGTGAACCTCCATGCCGCTAGCTAGGCTTCAGAGCCGGCCACCCAGGCCCGGATGCAGGAAAGAGGCTGCGGCAGGGGCGGGGCTAGGGCCTTGATTGGAGGAGACTGGGAGGTGGGGCGGGATAGGGGCGGAGCTAGAGCCGGCGCGGCGAGGGCGACACCTGGCTAATCCTCGAGGCCGTCGCTAGTGTGGAAAAAGACAGGTTGCAACTCTTGAGGCCCTGTGATTTGGAAGGTTCGTTGATTTCTCTTTTTGTGTTAAGCTAAATAAATTCGGGTGTGAAGAGCGCACCACGGGACTGCCCTCCTCTTCGTTCTTAAAAGATTATTTGTAATTGTGGTTAAAAAAAAACAAATTTCACCATCTTAACCATTAAGTGTGCAGTTCAGAAGCGTTAGCTATCTATATTAAAAGTGCTGTGTAACAGATCTCTAGAATATGTTCATCTTGAAAAACTGAGAGGGGAGGGGGTGTAAGGGGGACAAATGGTAATGGAAAATACAATAAAGGTAAATTTTAAAAAAGAAAGAAAGACTGAAACTCTGTAATTGAGAGATGCCCTCATTGCCCCTTGCCTTCAGCCCTGGCAACCGCAGTTAAATTTCTACTTCTATGAGTTTAACTACTTCAGATACTTCATATAAGTAGAATCGCTTTCTGTGACTGACGTATTTCACTTAGTATAATGTCCTCAAAATTTATCCATGTTATAGCATGTGACAGGATTCCCTTCATTTTCAGGCTGGAGAATATTCCATTCTATGCACATACCATATCTTCTTTATCCATTCATCCCTTGGGGGACATTTGGGTTGCTTCCTCTTCCGGGCTTTGTCGATAATGCTGCAAGAACAGGAGTGTGCACATGTATCTTCCAGGGCCTGTTTTCAGTTCTTGTGGATTTGTACCCATAGTGTGAATATACATATTCACTGAATATATAATAATATAAATAGTATGTAGTATATAGTAATTCTGTTTTATATGTAGTAATTATGTATTTAGTATACATGGTCATTCTATGTTGAATTTGTTAGGACCCTCTGTCCTGGGTTCCGTCGCGGCTGCATTCCCACAGCAGTACGTGAGGGTTTCAGTTTCTCCACACTCTCACCAGCGCTTGTTAGTTCCTATTTTTTCTTTTCATGTGTTGATTGGTCATCCGTATATTTACTTTGGAGAAATGTGTATTTGAATTTGTTGCCCATTTTTTAATCAAGTTGTTTTGTTGGTGTTGAGTTGTAGGAGTTAGTAATTTATATATTCTGTATATATAATTTATTAAAAAAAATTTTAAAGAATGATAAAAAAGAATTTATTAAAAAATTGTGTATTTATTCTTACATGTTTAAACTTCAGTCACCTTCAAAGTATCTTCCATTTGATACAATACACCTATCGAGACTTTTTCCACTGCTCAAAACAGTTGTTGAACTTGTCAATTTTGATGCCTTTTTAGTGCTTCTGCTCTTTTTTTTGGTTCACCTCTTCCACATCCACAAAACGTTTCCCTTTGAGGACTTTTTTTTTGATCAGGGAAACAAAAAAGTCACTTGGGGCAAGAGCAGGTGAGTAGGGAGGGCGGGGTGCAAGGGTCAGGCCGCTTTTGTCAAAAACTGTTGAACACCCAGCGCTGCGTGGGCAGGTGCACTTGTAAATAACCCATCATAAAATGGGCAAACTGTTGAAAAAGTCTTCCAAAAAAATTCACTATAGCTGAATGCAGCCCTCACAACAATGCCAGCTGGTACAGTGATACAGATGGGTTCCTAGAACACTCACCTAGCGGGGGAAGAATGTACTACAAGGGGCCCGCCCTCTGGAAGATAATTCCGGGTTTTGTTGGGTCCCCTCTTGCATAATGAGCAAACATTGTTTCCCATTCCATAGGTTGCCTTTTTACTCTGTTGATTGTTTCTGTTCTTTGTTCTTTCAAAAGTATTTCTCTACCACCCACAGTATGCTCAGATTCTTCTGGTGTGGGATTCAAAGCGGAAGCAGAAATCTTGGTCCAACATTTTTCTGCTTGTTTCTGACAGAATGGGTGGTCCAAAGTCAGCCACCCTGGATTAAATCCAGTCCCAGATCACTCACTTAGTAGCTGTGACTTTGGGCAAATCACTCTCTGAGCCACTTTTTCTCCTCTGTAAAATCAGAATAATCATACTTCACAGGGTTGTCCTGAGGGTTTAAAGGCTGCCCTGAGGAAAGGATTAAAATGTGTATGAGGAAAATGGTAACTGCATTATTATTGTCGTAATAACAATTTGACATTATTCCAATTATTACCAAGTTATAAAACTTAGAGTACAAAGAATTATGGGAGAAATGATTAGACCATAGGCACTAAGGAGGAAAACTCTGATTAAAACATTTTAAAAGCTACTTTCACTCTTTCTAGTTAAAACCTACTACATCTAGGGATCCTCCAGGGAAGGAAAAATACTTTTTTTTAAAGATTTTATTTATTTATTTTTAGAGACAGGGGAAGGAGGAGAAAGAAAGAGAGAGAAACATCAGTGTGTGGTTGCCTCTCACGCGCCCCCTACTGGGGACCTGGCCTGAAACCCAGGCATATGCCCTGACTGGGAATTGAACAGGCGACCCTTTAGTTCGCAGGCCCATGCTCAATCCACTGAGCCACATCAGCCAGGACTTTTTTTCTTCTTTGTATTGCCACTAGCCTACTTGGAGTTGGGCACATAGTTAATGATTAATTCATGCTTAACTAATGAATGAACAGAGAGAAGCTGAGCAAATGAATGATTGTTAATTGTTTCAATAATCAGTTGGTCGCCTTGGTAAACCTGGATTCTAGCCCCTAGAGATGTCCTCAATGTTTCTGTGAGTGAGTTGTTGACTGACTGAGATCAGAAGCATCCCCCAAGTACAAAACTGTACAAAAATCAATGGAATGTTTCTGGTTTATAACAATAATTTGGAATTTAAGACATTTATATCTGGCCCAAATAGAGTAAAAGATGCACTGGCAGAATTTAGTCTCCCTCCTACCAAATGATGTTGTTAACCAGAATAACAGCTCTGTAAAATATGAGGATAAATGTAAAACATAGTTTTTCTTACTTTTAACATCTTCAAAGATAATTGACTGTTTACACTGTATTAGGGGGTTTATAACAAACATACAAGTAAAATACATGATAAGAGTAGCACAGAAGATGGAGGTGGTAAATGAAAACATCCATTGTAATAATCTTATATTTTACATGAAGTGTTTTATTTTTTTATTTATTTTTAGAGAGAGGGGAAGGGAGGGAGAAAGAGAGGGAGAGAAACAGCAATGTATGGTTGCCTCTCACATGGCCCTCATGGGGACCTGGCCCGCAACCCAGGCATATGCCCTGACTGGGAATCGAACTGGGACCCTCTGGTTCCCAGCCCGCGCTCAATCCACTGAGCTACACCAGCCAGGGCTACATGAAGTGTTTTAGTGGGGTTTGAGAGTACATGGAGGTCATTTGAAGATTTATACTATAAATACTAGAGCAACTCCTAAAAAAATTTATAAGATGAATAACTGCTTAGCCAATAGTGGAGATTAGATGGAGCCATAAAATATATCCAATTAATCCAAAAGAAAACAGAATAAAAGGTAAAGAGGAACAAAGGACAGGGAATGATTAGAAAACACATAACGAGATGGTGGACTTAAGCTACACCCACGTAACTAATTAGATTAGATGTGAGTGGGTCTAAGACTTGAAAGGCAAAAGGCCAGGATTGGCAGACTGAATAAAACGAGCTTCACTGTGGGGCTTATTCCAGGAGGGCTAGAGTGGATATTACTATATTCATTAATATATTGGTACAGTTGTAAAAATAATTCATCAATTTAACAGAATCAAAAAGAAAAATCATACAATCATGCTCACAGATATCAAAGATATTTGACAAAATTCAACATTCAATAAGATAAAAAATGATACCTACAATGCATAATAAAGTGTATATACCTCTGCCTTAAAAGAGCATTGAACTTAATCTGGAATTTCTCTAGGTTTTCCTGGTAAAGTCACTAGAGAAGAGACAAGAATATTCCTAGTCTTCATTGTAACTGCAGCACCGACTTTGCAGTACTGGCCAAAATGAGATAAGGGGAAACAATTAGAAACATAACAATTGGAAAGCAGGAAGTAAAACTGTCTCTATGTATGAATGTCATGATGGTATATCTAGGAGGGCAATGAGAAAATTGCTACAAACGAAAGAAAATTTGGTAAATTAGCAGGAAATAAAATAAATGTACAGAAAGTAATAGCTTTCATACATACAAATAGCATGCAGTTTAAAAATATAATGGAAGAGAAAACCTATTTATAAAGGGCATAGTACAAAGTAAAATAAATAAGCAGAAGCTTAACAAGGAATGTGTGAAATATATATGAAGAAAACCAAAAAACATTCTTTTTTTTTGTCCTCACTCGGAGACATGCTTATTGATTTGAGAGAGAGGGAGGGAGGGAGAAACATCACTGTGATAGAGAAACATTGATAGGTTGCCTCTCGTATGTACCCCTACCAGACTGAACCCGCAACCTAGGCATGTGCCCTGACCGGGAATTGAACACACAACCTTTCAGTTTATGGATGATGCTCCAACCAGCTGAGCCACATGGGCCAGAGCCCATAACACATTCTTTAAAGATAAAAAGTAGGTTTGAATAAATGGAAAGACATAATATGTATATCCATGGTCTTTGATAAAAAGACTAAATATGAAAAATATGTCACCCAGGCTGGTCCTGGTGCATACAGAAGGCAACCAATCAATATTTCTCCCTTCCTCTCTCTCTAAACGCAATGAAAAAAATGTCCTCCGTAAGGATTAAACAAATAATAATAAAATTTAAGAAAAGAAAGAAAATCTGCCAATCTCCCAAAGTCTCTACAGAAGTTTCACAATCCTAATAAAAATATTGTTAGGTATTTTTTCCCTTTGAGTGACAATTGTTTATACAGTTTATATAAAAAGACAAACAAGAGTAGCATGTATAAACAAAAATCTAGAGATACCTTTTTTAAAAATGTAAAAAGTTTATTCAAGCCCTGGCTGGTGTAGCTCAGTGGATTGAGCGCAGGCTGGGAACCAGGGGATCCCCGTTCGATTCCCGGTCTGGGCGCATGCCTGGGTTGTGGGCCAGACCCCGGTGAGGGCCATGTGGGGAGCAACCATGCATTACTGTTTCTCTCCCTCTCTGTCTCCCTCCCTTCCCCTCTCTCTAATAATAAATAAATAAAATCTTTAAAAAAAAAGTTTATTCAGGTAACAATTTGCTAACCGGGAAACATAGTCCTTGGTATGAACTGAGAATATGTTCCAAAATGGAGAGGATAGGGCAGGATTTCCAAAGGCAAAAGTTGCAGGGAGCTGATGATCAAAGAGATGGGTTGCTAGGGGAAAAGTAAGGCCATAAACATGCCTCACTTGTTTTCTGACTGCTGAGGACAACTGGACTTTCAATGGTTGGCTGGCTCAACAACCAAGCCAGTGGAGTTGGGAGGAGAAACAATGGGTAATGTGCGGTGAAGCAGTTACCGAGTCCTAGCTTCAGCCAGGCCTGCACCACAACACGGCTGTCTTTGATCACGCAGTCTAGCACAGGGGGTATTCTTTAACAACAATGCAAAAAGTACAATTTATCAAACAGTACAATCAGTCCAGGGGGAGAGGGAGGGCCACTGGCTGTGCAGGCAGTTCTGGAGCTCGAAAGAGCAAAGTTATGTTTTGCAATCAGCTCCAGAGCTCAAGCTGCAAAAACCCAAATATTGGGTCACAAATTAAGATATTAAAGTTCTTATAAGTCCTCACAAGGAATACTTTGGGGGGTGAGGAAGAGCATTGTACCCTGGCTGGGTAGCTCAGTGGGTTGGGGCATCGTCTCAAATACCAAGTGGTTGTGGGTTTGATGCCTGGTCAGAGCGCTTACGGGAGGCAACAGATTGGTGTTTACTCTCACAACGACGTTTCTCTCTCTCTCTCTCCGTTCTTCTCTCTAAAATCGATAAATACTTTAAAAAATATATCAATCTTTTAAAAATAAAGAGCATAGTGGGGAAAGGTGAGAGATCCCTTGAAGATGGAGAAAGAAACGTCTCTTCTGATAAGGACGCTAATCTCTTTGTAAGGACTCCACCATCGTGACCTGATTACTTCCCCAAGGCCCCACCTGCAAATGCCATCACACTGGGAATTGGGGTTTCAATTTGTACATTTTGGGGGAACACGAACATGCAGTCCATAACAGGGTGTCCTGGGTCTTAGTCTTTAGACCTCATTGCTCCTCTCTTCATGCTGTGTGGGAACAAAACTAATTTCCCTTTTACCCTTCTAAATTCTTCTGGCTGGTCTAATAGTCAAAATATCATGAGACAGATTAAAAGGAGAAAAATGACCGAATGTTTTACGTATGTACCGATGAGGGTTCCATGAGAATAGGAGACCTGAGCACAAATCAGGCTGGTCACACTGTCATAGTACAGGGAGTATTATTTAACTACAATTCCCAAGGCTTATATACCATCCTGAGCTAAGGAGAAAGAGGGGGTTGTGGTTTGGAACTCCAAAGGGCAGACAGACAATTCACGTGGAGATGGAAATGCAAATCTTTGGTCAATACGTGTTTGCTGGGCCACTGTTAACAAGGGAACACAGAGAGGCTTGGATCAAAAGGGCCGTGCTAGGTTCCTGCCTGCCTATCACACACTAGTTCACATTAAACTAGTTGTCAATGATAATATCCTCCTTCCCGGAGCAGGTCCTCTGTGTAATTTCTTTTAGGCAGTTGGAGGGAGGGTCAAAGGGTCTTCCTGAGTCTTTTGTTCATTGAAAATAACCAGCTTGAAATAATCAGCATCCCAAAAAGGCATATTTTAGTGTGGCAAACTCTACTTCCTTTTAATACTCACACTCTGGGTAACTCATCTCATGCTAGGCTTTAAATACTATTTGCCTAGTGATACAAGGAAAGCTTTCTTTATAACTTGGAAATGGGAAAACATTTCTAAATTATCATTCAAAATCTAGAAGTAAGGGAAAAGATAGATGAGTTGACTATATAAAAATTCACAAATGACTTTTACAAAGTTATTTTTATCAGCATAAGCAACGCTAAAAGGTAGTGACAATCCTGAAAACAAGCTGTCCAACTTATATTAGTGGAAAGAGTTAATATTCATAACATAAAAAGTTTCTAAAAACAGAAGAAAATGACCAATAAGTCCACGGAAAAATGAGTTAGCGAAATGGACAATTCACAGAAATAGAAATAGAAATGGTGCTTAAGCACATATACAGGGGGTGGCAAAAGTAGGTTTGCAGTCCTTTGTATGGAGAATAATGCAGTAATTAATGAATAATAATATAAGAATAAAACCTGTGTTTCACGTACTCACAACTATAAACCTACTTTTGCCCACCCCATATATAAAAGATACCCTAACTTGCTCATATTTTTAAAAACATGCAAAAGAAAATGACGCCAAGGAACCATTTCTCATCTACCAGGTTGGCAGTAATAACAAATTACAACAAACCTGTCGCAAAGTTGCGGGGAGCAAGGCACTGTCATAAATTAATGATGGGCATGCAAAATGGGAGGGTGGCTGTGGAAAGGATTTGGCGTTTTCTAGAAAAATTACATATGCATTTACCTTTTTTACCCAGAAATTCCTTGCAACACTCTGGGAAAAAAAAAAACTATGAAATCACATGCACTGTGGCACTACTTGTAATAGTGAAAAATGGAAATAACCCAGATGTCCATCAGTAGGGATGTGGCTGATCAAACACACAGTGGAGCGGTGTGCAATGGAAAAAGGAAAGAGGAAAACTTGCACGTTTGGCTATGGAGTAATCTTCTGGACATATTGGTAAGTAAGTCAGCAAATTGCGAAGCAGTGCTTACAGTCTGCTGCCTTTGTGTGATAGAGTGAGGAAAATACCTACGTATGTGTGTTTGCATATACGGTCACACAGATGCATGCACATCTGCTCATGTTTTCAAAAAGAAACAAGGGAGGATAAGCCAAAAATGTAGTCACCTAGCAGCAAAAGAAAAGAACAAGGAGTGATATTAGACTTCTCTGAATATACTTTGTTCTGTGAATCAAGTAAATACCTTTATACTTAAAAACAAAATTAAATACAAAAGCTAAGATAATTCCTCCCCCCTAAAAAAAACAACTGAAAAGGGACTGAAATAAGTGGATTTAACTATGTATCGTTTATAGCATAACAACGCAGAAAACAGTGATTTTAAAATACAATATTTGGATGGTACATCCTTAGCAAGATATAACTTAAGGACAGTGGCCACAAGCACACAACCAAAAGAGAAATCTCAAAATAAATTCAATCATCTTAAGTTTTAGTAGCACTATGGGTAAGGTTATTTTGAAACTGCTACCTGAATTTTCTTAGATAAAGCAAATATGTAAGTATATCAATATCATTTGCAGCTCAGATTTTTTTGTTCAAGAGAAAACAAGTACAAATAAAACCCTCCTGTCATCTTACATTTTTACGAGTTAGTAATACCTGTATAAATTCATGATTTCCTTTTCTTTTTTTTGAAAAACTTCTTAGTCCCTCACTTGGCCCACTGGCAGATGTAGAAACAATAACATCCCACCATACCAAGCGTTTCTAAACCTAGATCATGCCCACTAAATACCTTTCCCCGAGAAAAGGAACAAAGTCTGGTACAAATGGCTGATTTCAAGTCTGGGACAGGAAATGTAAACTTGCAAATATAAAGCTGTGGTGTCAGAAAGCAAGGAAGCCCTCCAAGGCTTATTGAGGTCATGTCAAAAGGAATCTGAGACTAAGTCCAAGAGATTCCCACCAGTCAAAGCTGACAAAGCCTGGCTCAGCCAGTTGTTCTGACGTCACTGAAAGCGTGGCCAACCAGATCTTGTACGTCAGTGCATTAGATCACAAACAGCACTATCTAACGTTTTCTTGTTTAAAACAAGGAAGAAAAGACATCTTTTCCTCAGTCAAACTCCTAATTGCCAATTTACAGGGAATATGAGGGATAAGTGAAACTATTCAAGCAAGCAATCAGCAAAATCTAGAACGTAGGAAATCCTACAGGATAAATACCTGTTTCATTCAACAGGAAAGTGATATGAAAAGAAGATGAACTGTTTTAAATGTTAAGATATTTAAATACATATACATAGAAGACACTTGTTGGTGGACTTCCATATATGTTATAGTTATTATAACGGGAAAGTTCTAATTATAAGAGAACTAAAGTAGTGCCTGATTGCTGATGGGGTGTGTTAAAAGGAAACAACAGAGAGAATATATTCAATAATATTATAATGATTATGTATGCTGTCAGACGTGCGCTAGACTTATCGGGTTGATCACTTCCTAAGTTATATAATGTCTCATCACTATGCTATACACCTAAAACGAATATAATATTATATATCACCTGTAATTGAAAAATAACAGAATATTTTATGAAAGAAAAGAAAAAAAAAAAAAGAAATGACAGTCCAAAAATGGAATCACTTTTGCTAAGCCCCACAAAGACTTAACACCTAACCCAACTGCAATTTCAGTCCCTTCCTGATTAGGGTTAGGGTGAGGGTTACGGCCGGGGTGGGAGTGGAACCTGAAACCCACCAGTGTGGAATTTCCTTATCATCACTGGTGAAGTAATCTGCTTGTTAAGCCTTCCCTTAAGGGAAGATGTCCTTGCCTGGAATAATCTCCTCTTCTAACTTCTTAGTCCCACTCTTTCTGCCTGTAAAAACTTCCCATTTTGTCCAACTTTGTCTCAGAGTGCCCCTCTCGCTGCTAGATGGAAGGCTGCCTGATTCAGGAACCACTCAGTCAAGCCAATTAGATCTTCAAATTTACTGGGTTGAAGTTTGTTCTTTAATAGGCATTACAATGCAACTTTTCCAAGAAGGTGGAAATAAGATTGCTATCTAAAAGGTAAAACGCTGCCTGACTGATGTAGCTCAGTGGATTGAGCGCGGGCTGGGAACCAGATGGTCCCAGTTGGATTCCCGGTCAGGGCACATGCCTGGGTTGCGGGCCAGGTCCCCTGTGAGGGCCACGTGAGAGGCAACCATACATTGCTGTTTCTCTCCCTCTCTGTCTCCCTCCCTTCTCCTCTCTCTAAAAATAAATAAAATCTTAAAAAATAAATAAATAAATAAATAAAAGGTAAAATGCTAAGCTAACCAACTTGAGCTGGGGCCCATTTTTGGACTAGCTGAGACAAGGATAGGGAAATTATCCAAATTGGTTTAAGCCAATGAGGGCCCACGGCTGCAGCTGGGGGTAGTGATAGGGGGTTCAAACGTTGGAAAAAGTTTAGGTTCGGGTAATAAATAAGCTTAGTAATCGATGAATGTAAGCAGCTACTATTTTGAGGAACTGAAGGTATGACCCACGCTGACTCCAGGAGACTATAAGCAGTTCCACCTTTGTGCCTTAGGACTGTAAGCAGTCGAGATGGCGTCTGAGCCATTGAGCTCCAGGGGGAAGCGCCGGCCACCCAGGACACAGACAGAGTCCACCGCCCAGGGCAGAGATGAAAGAATGCTGCAGCTTTCTATCTGATTGACTTTCTCCCTGAATTCCAAACCCCTTACCTATGCTTTTCTTCTCCTTGTAAAAAGGGTCAGGTTAAAATGGAATTTAAGACGGTCTGTTAAGGGTACAAACCCGCCATCTTCTCAGATCACTGACCGTCTGAATAAAGCGCCCCAAGATTCACTATCCCTGTCTCTGCTTATTGGGTCTGGTAGGTGACAGGCAGCACAAACACCGGCTCTTCTGGTTTCAGTAGGAGCTGTACAAGGCGGGGTGGAGGGGGCAGGGGTTGTGTTAATACCATCCAGAAAGCAAAGCTGCCATGGTTTCGAGAGGGTGCAAGGAAATTTAAAGAGGCACCCACCATGTCAACCATAGTCAATAATGTTTGGAATTTGTTATTTTAAGGCTTTTCTAAAATGCAATTTTAATTTTTTCAGGCTCATTTTTTTCCATCTTCTGCCTAATAACCAAATTGATTATTTATACCGGTAACTTCAAATTGCTATTACCTGGCTCTCATGCCCTTAGGAACAATTATCTACTTAATTTAATTACCCACTTTTGCAATCACAACTATTTTACCGCTAGAGACACGCACTTAATGCTGAAAACTATAATATAATCACATTGCAAATAATATATTTTGCTTTGCCTCTTAATTAACTTCGTTTAATCCTACGGATAAAGTCAAATGTTTGTGTCAAAAACAAATGCTTCCCCTCACCCCCAGCAATGGAAAATTTTCACTCGGAGGATTGGGGGAGTGGATTTTATTTCTATTAGACTTGTATGCTGAAGAGTAGCCACCTTAAATTGTAACAGGGTGCAGCCAAGGGGGGGGCCCAAATGAGGATTTGTAATAGGGTCCAGAACTCAAGGTGTCCAGGAAATATTAGAAATATATGTAAGATGTCCTCATCCCCACAAGTCTGAACTGGAGGGGGATGGGACTCCTGAAGCAGGGCCATTCAGAGCTGTTTTGCATAACAGCAGCTTTGCAGCTAACCTTTGGCATGGTCATTTGGCATATCTATAACCTTTAACTGGTTCCATAGATATGTTAAATAGCTGTTTTGAGCCAGGGGGGGATGGAGGAGACTTCCACCCAGGATGTAGCCTAGAGGCAACTCCCCGTAGACACAGCGCCTGCGTGAAAACTTGGAGCTGATTGGCGCTGTGCCTGCCCACAGTAAGACGGCGCGGGTATTTAAACCCAGGCATGGCAGCCATATCGCGCTCTCTGGAACTCGTGGCTTCTGGTGAGAGGGGAGAACCCCGCAGCTTTGGGGCTCCCTTTGCCACGCTTGGGAGGCTGGGAAGCAAGATGTAGCAGCGATGCTGGGCTCTCTCTTGGCGGTTTGGGGGAGTGCAGGAGAGACGCTGCGGGAAGGGCTCTCTTGGACCACGCGGCTGAGGAGTGGGGACCCCTCAGCCTGAGAGACAGAGGCAGGACCACGTGGCTTTGGGTGGCTCCGTTTGCCACGTGGCCTAGGAAGCAGCAGAGACTTTGCCTGGAAGGAAAGGGGTGAAAGGACTTTTGCCGGTGGGCCACAAGAAGGTGCCACATGGTTTTGGAGGAACATGCTTTTGGATTAACTTGGAGTTTTTTTGGATTAATTTGGAGATCTCAGTGGCGACACATCGAATGGTGCCAGAACTGACAATCTGCCTGTATCACGCTTCTACTTCTTCTCCTACGGTACCCTGGACTGGGAAAAGGGGGGAAAGGAAGGACTGTGGGTGTTTGTGGGTATTCTAGAGAACTCTAGTATTTTAAAGAAGGCCTTTAGTCATTATCCCAGGCCTGTATAACTTGTAAATAAATAATTCTTTTCCTTTTCACAAGTCTCTGGTATTGAGAGACGTCTTTCCATTGGCAGCGTGCAAAACGGACCTGGAGAGCGGGGCTGGGGAATTGTTGGGTGCCCCGTCGGCCCCTTTGCTCTGTAACAAAATTACTTTGATTTTCCTGCCTCATCTGCTGAAATGTTTCAATTATATTTTTAATTTTTATTTTAAAATTTTAGTTGACATTATTTTGTATTAGTTTCAGGTTTATAGCATGGTGATTCTGTTACCAGACAGGAGTCTGGCCCCGAGCGGGTCTGCCTAGGGCCCGCTGTAGCACGTGGGTTCTTGACTTCATGCAGGAAAGATTTCACAACAAGAGTCCAGGTGACTGTGAGGATTTATCAAAGCTGGGGACAGTGACACAAGGAAGGGCTCAGCATAGAGGAGGCAGCAGGAGAGCTGAGGCTGGGCTGCCTGAGCTCAGTGGGATATCAAAGGAAAGGAGGCTTCCGGGACAGGTTTAGGGGGTTAGCCTGGGACACGCTGCCAGCTGCCCATTGCCCTAAGTTTCAGAGGCGGGTACCTGTGAAGAAAGAAGTGGGGGGTAGGGAGTGGGAGAAGAAAGGAAAGGGAATAGCATACTTGTTTTTTGATGATAGCCTTTCTGACCCGTGTGAGGTGATATTGTAACAGGGTGCAGCCAAGAGGGGGGCCCCCAAAGAGGGATTTGTAATGGGGTCCAGAAGAGCTTGGAGATAATTGGCTCCACACCACAGGGCCACACCTGCCCTGAATGCTGGCAGCTATGGCCAATTGTGGGAGGAGCCGGAAATGAGGCTGCAGAGAAAGATTGGCGCTGGGATTTAAACCCAGGCGGGGCAGTCATTTGGCGTCTCTTTTTGGGACCATACAGCTTGGGTGTCTTGTTCAGACCACGCGGTTTTGGTGAGTGGGGACCTCAGGGCTTGGGTGAGAGTAAGGACCTCATGGCTTTGGAAGTGCTCCCTTTTTGTCACGTGGATGGTGCCGGGAGCCTGCGAGAGATACGTACCCCAAACGGGGCAGAGGGAGAGGGAAGGACTGTGTGCCTTTATGCATATTCTAAAGAACTTTAGTCTGTACAACTTCCAAATAAATAATAATTCTTTTCCGTTTACGTCTTTCCTCTGGCGGTGGGCAAAGCGAACCTGGTAAGGGGGAGGAACCCCCATAGAAAAACAGGGGGGCCTTTCATATCATTCAGCCCCTTCCCCCCTGTCTGTTCTGTAACAATATCTCATTGTAGTTTTAATTTGCATTTCTTTGGTGATTGATGTTGAGCATCTTTTCAAATGTTTTTGGCCATCCAGTTGTCCTTTTTGGAGAAATATTTATTCAGGTCCTCGGCCCATTTTTGTGTGTGTGTCTTTGTGTGTGTGTGTGTGTGTTAAGATGCATGACTTCGTTGTAAATTTTGGAAATTAACCCCTTAACAGATGTATCATTGGCGATATCTTTCCATTCAGTAAGCTATCTTTTTGTTTTGTTGATTTCCTTCACTGTGCAGAAAATTTTTAGTTCGATGTGGTCCCATTTGTTTATTTTTTCTGTTGTTTCCCTTGCCGAAAAAGATGTATCAGGAAAAAAAATGTTTCTAAGTTTACTGCCTATGTTTTCTTCTAGAAGTTTTATGGCTTCAGGTCTTACATTTGTCTTTAACCACATTTTGAGTTTATTCTTCTACGTGGTGTAAGAAGGTGATCTAGTTTCATTTTTTGCCTGTATCCATCTCATTTCCCTAGCACCATTTATTGAAGAGGCCGTTTTTACCCCATTGTATATTCTTGCCTCCTTTGTCATAGATTAATTGATCATATAGGTGTGGGTTTATTTCTGGGCTCTCTAGCCTCTTCCATTGATCTGTGTGTCTGTTTTTATGCCAGTACCATGCTGTTTTGATTACTGTAGGCTTGTAGTATAGTTTGATATCAAGTAGCATGATACCTCCAACTTTGTTTTTTCTCAAGAAATCCTGTGACTAGTCAGGTTTTTTTGTGGTTCCATATACATTTTTAAATTATTTCTTTTAGTTCTGTGAAAAAACACCATTAGTATTTTGCTAAGGATTGCAATGAATCTATCAATTGCGTTGGTAGTATGAACATTTTATCGATGTTGATTCTTCCTTTCTATGAGCATGATACATGCTCCCATTTATTTGTAGCTTCTTGAATATCTTTCTTCACTATCTTTCTTCAATGTCTTAGAATTTTCCAAGCACAGGTCTTTTACCTACTTGGTTAAATTTATTCCTAGGTATTTTTTGATGCAATTGTAAAGTGAGATTGTTTTCTTAATTTCTCTTTGTGATAGTTTGTTATTGGCGTATAACATTGTAACCAATTTCTAAATATTAATTTTTTATCCTGCTACTTTACTGAATTCATTTATCAATTTTAATAGTTTTTGGTGGAATCTTTATGGTCCTCTATACATAGTATCATGCCATCTGCAAATAATGACAGTTTTAGTTTTTCCTTTCCGATTTGGGTGCATTTTATTTCTTTTTCTTTCTGAATGCTGTGGCTAGGACTTCCAATACTATGTTGAACAAAAATGGTGAAAGTGGACATCCTTGTCTTGTTCCTGATCTTAAGGAAAATGCTTTTACCATTTCCCCTTGAGTGTGATGCTAGCTGTGGGTTTGTCATACGTCACTTTTACCATGTTTAGGTCTGGTTCCTCTATTTCCACTTTGCTGAGAGTTTTTATCATAAACAGATGTTGGATTTTGTCAAGTGTTTTTTCTGAATCAGTTGATATGATCATTTCTTGCATTTTGTTCACGTGGTGTATCATGTTAATTGATTTGTGAATGTTGTACCAACCTTGCATCCCAGAACTAAATCCCACTTGAACATGGTGTATGACCTCTTTAATGTATTGCTGAATTCGGCTTGCTAATATTTTGAAGAGAATTTTTGCATCTATGTTTATCAGAAATTGTCTTTGATTTTTCCTTTTTTTTTTGGTAGTGTTTTTGTGGAGTTTTGAAACCAGGGTAATTATGACCTCGTAAGATGAGCTTGGGAGCATTACCCCCTCTTGAAATTTTTGGGATAGTTTAAGAATAGACATTAACTCTTCTTTGAATGTTTGGCAAAATTCATGTGTGAAGCCATCCAGTCTAGGACTTCTGCTTGTTGGAAGTTTTTTTGATTCCTGATTTGATTTCATTGGTAGTAGTTGGTCTGTTCAGATTTTTTGTTTCTGCTTGATTCGGTCTTAGTAGAGTGTATGATTCTAGGAATTTACCCATTTCTTTTAGATTTTCCAATTTGTTGTCAGGTAATTGTTCATAGTATTTTCTGATAACCCTTTATTTTCCTGGGGTGTCAGTTGTCACTTCTCTTTCACTTCTGATTTTATGTATTCGGATCCTCTCTTTTTCTTGAGTCTGGTTAAAGTTTTATTAATTTTGTTTATCTTTTAAAGAACTGGCTCTTAGTTTCATTGACCTTTTATATTGTTATTTAGACTGTTTTATTTATTTCTGCTCTAATTCTTATTATTTTCTTCCTTCCACTTTGGGCTTTGCTGTTCTTTTTCTAGTTCCTTTAGGTGGAAGTTTAGATTGTTTTTTTTTGAGATTTTGCTTGTTTCTTGAGGTACACCTAATAGCTATGAATGTCCCTCTTAGGACTGTTTTGCTGTGTGCCATAGATTTTAATTCAATATGTTTTCATTTTCAGTTGTCTGAAGGAAGATGTCTTTTTATTTGATCCTTGATCTCATCGTTAACCCATTAATTGTTTAGTGCCATGTTTAGCCTCCATGTGTTTGTGTTTTTCAGGTTTTTTTTTTTCCCTGAAATGACTTTTAGTTTCATACTACTGTGGTTAGAGAAGATACTTGATATGATTTCAAAAACTTAATTGAGACTTGTTTTGTAGCCTAACACGTGGTCTATCCTGGAAAATACTGCATGTGCACTTGAAAAAAATGTATATTCCGCTGCTTTGGGGTGAAATGCTCTGAAAATATCAGTTAAGTCTGTCTGGTCTAAAGCGTCATTTAAAGTTGCTATTTTCTTTTCGGTGTTCTGTCTTGAAGACCTATTCACTGATGTCAGTGAGGTGTTAAGTCCCCTACTGTGACTGTATTACTGCCAATCTCTTCCTTTATGGCCCTCAGCACCTGCTTTAGGTATTAGGTGCTCCTGTATTCGGTGCATAAATGTTTACAAGGGGTATTGCCTCTCGTTGGAGCCCCTTCATCTTCATGAAATGTCCTGCGTCTCTTATTGTAGTCTTTGTGTGTGAAGTCTGTTTTGCCTGATAGTAAGTATTGCTACCTCAGCTCTTCTTTATCCCTTTACTTTCAGGTTGTGAGTGTCTGAGGTGGGTCTCCTGTAGGCACCCTATATATACAGGTTTTGTTTGCTTATCCATTTAGCTATCCTATGTTTTTTGATTGGAGCATTTAATCCATTCACATTTGAAGTGACTATTGATAGGTACATAGTTATTGCCATTTTATTATTCACGTTTATGTTCCGTTGGGCTTGCTGCTTGTGAAGCTAATGGGGCGGTGCTCTGCTGTAGTCCAAAGCCAGCCACCAGGTGTGCTGGTTCTGGGGCCTCTTGGGTGGACCCCCAGTGCAGGTCTGAGTCAGCTGCTGCCCGTGACCAGCCCGAGGCTACCTGGTAGGAACTGCAAAGCAACCCGTGGTTGGTAGCTCCCTATGCCAGACCTGGAGTCATGAGAGAGAGGCCATGCTGTACACCATGAGGAATGCCAGCTTCCTCCTATAAGTGTTGGCCCTGGGGCAGGCCAGATAAATGCACAGCACACCCCTAGGCTTGCCGCTGTCTGCCAGCTGGCCTTAGTGCTCAGCCACTGAAAGAGCCTCAGGCTGTATGCCAGTTAGATGAGGCAGGTAACAGGGAGTCACCAGGGTGGTGAATGGTGTTTATCAGATTAATGTAAATTCAGATTTGGCACCAGGGCTGACCTGGGTCTACTCAGCAAAATGTACAGGGCACACTGAGGCCAGCAGCTGCCTGCCTGGGGCATGCGGATATTTGAGCTTTTTATGAAAGCCTGCAGCTCAGACTAAACCGGACTACCTGGCAGCAAAATAGCCTCTGGTGGTGTGTGATTTGGTGATGGTGGAGTCTCAGGGAGTCGTAATGTAGCAGCTGGGAATTGTTACCTACCTCACCATTCTTTTGATGTTATTTCTATAAGTGCTGACTCTAGTATGTAGCTGGTAGGTAAACTGCACATTTGTATAAGAACCCCAGGAACTAACTTCAAAAGATAGATGCTAACCATCAGGCATCTCAGCTCTGGGAGATTTGCTGTCCTTTAACCCAGGATGACACCAAGTCAGGGCGACATGAAGCCAGGATGACGCACAGCGATCAGTGGACCATAACTTGCCTTATCAGAATGGACTGCGCTGATCTGCATGTTGAAAACTTCAACCCCCTCCCTCTTGATCTTTGTTCTGCTCCCCTTCTTCCTCCTCACGAAAACCTCTGCTGCACTAACAGGGGGAGATGGGCTTTGAGACAAGAGTCCCCCATCTTCCAGGTGGCTGGCACCCGAATAAACCACTTCCCTTTCAGATCAGCACCTGTCTCTTGAGTATTGGCTTTCGCAGTGGCAGGCAGCTGGACCTGACTTCCTTTTTCAATAAGGGCAGAGCAAGTGGAGTTCACCAGGCTAATGCAGATCCAGATTTGGCTGTGCAGGGAGAGAGCTCCACACAGGGACAATGGCAGCTGTCCCTCCAGCCCTTACCCTGAAGCCACACAACTCAGTCTCTCCCTGTATGTCTCCGGTACCACCTGAGCCACTGTCCCTCTGCCCGAGCCCAGGTTAATTGCCCATGAGTGAGTCTGCATACTGGCCCTTTGAAAGGCTGCTTGGGTTTCCAGCAGCCTTCCCTCTTACCTGGATGGATGGAATCCCTACTGATTTTCACAGCCACGTGTTGTGGGGGTTCCTCTTCCTGGCACTGAGGCTCTGGACTAGGGAGCTCTGGGTAGAGCTGGGACTCCTTGCTCCTCAGGGAGATCTCTGCAACTGAGCTATCGCTCCCAGTGTTCCACTGCCACACACGGGTGTGGGGCCGGCCTGTTTCAAGTCTCTACCCCTCCCACTGGTCTCTACATGTCGTCTTCTTATATCCTCAGTTGCAGGACTTCTGGTCAGCTGGTCTTCAGAGGTGTCTCCGAGTAGATTGTTCTGAGCTGTAGTGGAATTTTGAAGAGGGCATGGGAGGAGGTGCACACAGCATTTACCTGCTCTGCCATGTAGACCCAGATCCTGCAGAGTCACTGTAGCATGTCCCCAGACACACTGCCTTCAGATTAGTTTTTCAAGGGTTGAATTCTGTATATAGTGCAAGGCACCATTTCTTCCTCAAAGGCCCATCCCTAGCATGGCACAAATAAGAACTGTGTTAAATTCTGCTAAATATCAATGAATCTAAGTAACATCACAGTATTTTAATAAAAGGTGAAAATGGGCATAAAGGTGGAGTGGAGAGCCATTTTTTAATATAATTCATCGGTGTTTTGATCAAAAGTATTTTTTCATTTTAATCACTTTTAGTTATTTTTATACCTTATTATTTCTTCTCCTGGGTCATATTTTCAGGATCTTGGAAACATACGCTTGCTCCAGTAAAAGCAGGACCTTGCTCTAGAAAACAGTGTCTAGGGCTAGGTTGCCAGCATCTCCTTAAAAGTATTTAGATTTATAACTAATTAAGCCAATAACTAAGTGTTCTAAGGATACTTTTTTTTTCTTTTATTCCTCACCTGAGAACATGTTCATTCATTGACTTTAGAGAGAGAAGTGGGGAGAAAGAGAGAGGGAGAGAGAAACATTCATGTGAGAGAAGAACATTGATCGTCTGCCTCCCATTCACTCCCCTATGAGGGATCAAACCTGCATCCTTGGCATGTGCCCTGACTGGGACTCAAGCCCACAACCTTTTGGTACATGAGATGATGCTCCAACCAAGTTGCCTGGCCAGGGCCTAAGGATACTGTTTTATACAATGATAGGTATACCATCTCATAGAAACATTCAGAAGAAGGACTACATACAAGAGTTAAATCATGAGAGAGGACTGGAAAAAAAAACTTTTTTTTTTACATTAGTAAATTGGGTACAGTTTGTACTGTTCCATTTTTCTCATCCTACCTATGTTATCCATTTCCTAATAAGACCATTTTGCAAGTCTACACATTCTGATTACATTCTGTTACAGAGCCCCCAGGTTGCTATTCAGGACAGAGAGGTCTCTTACTTTAAAGTGAATCTTTCATTTTCACAAAAGCTGTCTTCCTTTGAAGCTGCCGAAATAGACCACCTACACGTTGGCTGTAAGTTCCTGATTTATTTAGCGAAGAATACAGAACGTATCAGAAGAGAGGTGGCTACGTAGAATAGAAGCAGAACCAGCTTCTTCCTCCCGCAGTGGTGAGAGTGTTGCTGAAGTAGCTTCCGTGTCCCTGTTCCCCAAACTCAACTTTCTGTCACCTTTCATTCTGATAACATTTTGGATTTATAGGCAGGTTGTAACAGTAGTATACTCCTGAATACCTTTTACACAGCTTCAAAAATGAATAAATTTTGCTTCTTTTTTCTTTTATTTTGCTTTATCACAATTTTTTTCTCTCTCTCCCCAGCACCACACATGTAGAATCTTTTGAAATTTTCTGAATAATTCAAGAGCAAATTGTGGACTTCTTGTCTGTTTACCCTAAATACTTCAATGTATAAATCTTAAGTACAAGGATATTTTCTCATGTAAAATGAACACAATCAGAAAATATAACATGAATATTGTACGATTATGTAATCCCCTGTTGCATTCAAATTTGATTGTCTCAATAATGTACTTTATAACTTTTATTCCTTTTACTAGTCCAGGATCCAACACAAGATCATGCACTGCACTCAGCCTTCTCTAATCAATTTGAAAATACTACAAATCAAGGGTTTTTTTTTTGTTTGTTTGTTAGTTTATTGTTTCATTTTTTTCCCCCAGAGAGTCAGTTCAGCAGTGTACCACTGAAAATCTTACTTCCATTATCCTCCATATATTTGTCCAATGTACTTATGGTACCTAGCAAGAGAATTAAGTGTGTTCATCTGCTGACCTTAAAATAGGGAGAGTGTCCTGGATCCTCTGGGTGGGTCCACTGTCATCACAGGCGTCCTTATAAAGTGGGAGAGTGGAGCAGAAGAAGAGGGTCGAAGACATGGGAAGACGGATGGAGGGGCAGCGATGCTGCATGGCTGTCTTTGAAGTCAGAGAAGGAGGCCATAAGCCGAGGTATATGGTTGGCCTCTGGAAGCTGGGAAAGGATTCTCCCCTAATGTGCTCAGAAAAAACTAACCCTGTTGCCACCTAATCTTATTTCAGTGAGATTTGAATTGGACTTCTGCAAAATTTTAAGATAACATTTTGTTTTAAGCCACTAAGTTTGTGGAAACCAGAGGATAGTATTCTCCCAGGCAGAAAGGCAGGCAGAGGCCATTGCCCCTTTTCTGAGCCCTCCCCCAACAGAGCCACAGAGCTGGTGCCGTATCTGAGACTCCATCAATCTGACTAACACTGTTGACCCCACCTTAGAGATCCCCTGAGACTCTTGCCCACCCAAACCGTTTACTGTGACTTTTCCATATGAGTAGCTGTTCTTGATCCATGCTTCACATCTTCCTAAATCATATCAAACAAACAACAGCTGGCCTCAGTGAGCCCCAGCCCCAAAACCTTTTGCTAAGTGGCCACAGGCCTGGTACTAGCAACAGGCAGCCTAGATTCACAGCTTGGCTTCACCTGGGAATCTCTAAGCCCAGCACAAGTAACAGCCTTCTCAGACAGCTTTATAGCTCATGCAGGGTGAGCCCAGACAGAACACAGGTGGGGGATGACCTTGGCCTGCACCTCCCCGGAAACCCCAGCACCTGCACACCCAGTGGATAGCTACAGACCACATCCGATCACCACCACCCTGTCCCCGCAGAACTGATCCTCCACAGAGGATGAAGGTTGGTGGTCAGGGGTCACAGCCTGTCCTTGCAGCTGACTGGCCTAGGTAAATATCTCCCATTGACCTGCCAACAGCAATCAAGGCTCAACTACAAGAGGTGGGTGTACTCAGCCTACACAGAGGACATAGCTGCAGCATCTACCTTGGGTGACAGGGGAGACTGTGCCACTGGACCCTACAGGACACCTACTATTTAGGCCACTCTACCAAGACAGGAAGTCACAGCAGCTCTACCTAATACATAGAAACAAACACAGGGAGGCTGCCAAAATAAGGAGACAAGGAAACATGGCCCAAATGAAAGAACAGATCCAAACTCCAGAAAAAGAACTAAACAAAATGGAACTAAGCAATCTATCAGATGCAGAATTCAAAACACTGGTTATAAGGATGCTCAAGGAACTTAGTGAGGACCTCAACAGCATAAAAAATATCCAGTCGGAAATGAAGAACACCCTAATTGAAATAAAGAACAATTTACAGGGAAACAACAGTAGAGTGGGTGAAGCTGAGAATCAAATCAATGATTTGGAACGTAAGGAAGCAAAAACAAAACAAAAACCAATCAGATGAGCAATAAGAAAAAAGAATCATAAAAAAATGAGGACAGTGTAAACAGCCTCTAGGACAACTTCAAGTGTTCCAGCATTCACACGACAGGGGTTCCAGAAGGAGAAGAGAAAGGACAAGAAACTGGAAATCTATTTGAAAAAATGATGAAAGAAAACTTCCCCAATTTGGTGAAGGAAATAGACGTGCAAGTTCGGGAAGGACATAGAGTCCAAAACAAGATGGATGCAGAGACTTATGCCAAGACACATCATAATTAAAATGCCAAAGGTTGGAGATAAAGAGAGAATCTTAAAAGCAGCAAGAGAAAAGCAGTTAGTTACCTACTGGGGAGTTCCCATAAAACTGTCAGCTGATTTCTTGAAAGAAACTTTGCAGGCTAGAAGAAATTGGCAAGAAATATTCAAAGTCATGAAAAGCAGGGACCTACAGCCAAGATTGCTCTACCCAGCAAAGATATTTAGAATCAAAGGGCAGATAAAGAGCTTCCCAGACAAGAAAAAACTAAAGGAGTTCATCATCACCAAGCCATTATTATATGAAATGTTTAAGGGATTTATCTAAGAAAAAGAGCAAAACTATGAACAATAAAATAGCAATAAACACATATCTATCAACAATTGAATCTAAAAAACAAACTAAGCAAACAAGATCGGGGACAGAACCATGGATATGGGTTTTGATGGTTGCCAGATGGGAGGGAGGTGTGGAGTAATGGGTTAAGAGGTAAGGGGAATAAGAAGTACAAATAGGTAGTTACAGAATAGCTATGGGGATGTAGAGTACAGTATAGGAAATGGAATAGCCAAAGAACTTATACGCGTGACCCACGGACATGAACAATGATGTGGAGATTGCCTGAGGGAGTTAAAGGTGGTAGGCGGAGAGGGGCAAAAGCTTAAAAATTTGGACAACTATAATAGCATAATTAATAAAATATAATTTTTAAAAATGCCAGTAGCAGCACCACTGAAAGTAAAGGAAGGTCAATTAAAATGTATCTGTTCCTTCATTTCAGTGGTCAAATTATTGATACCCACACAAGGCTAATAATATTGTGCTGGACTGAGATGTAAAGACCCTACCGACAACCTCTTAGGGATATGGACTGGTAAGTCCATCTTTAGGATACGGTATTTGAAAACACATTTTTAAAGTATCGTTGGCATACGACATAACTAGTTTCATGTGCACAGCCTAGTGATTCGACACTGATGTGCTTTGCGATGTGATCACCACACTAAGTCTAATCACCATCTGTCGTCATGCAGCTATCACAATATTATTGACTACGCTTGCAGAGCTGGACACTACAATGGTGTGGCTTGTTCTTATAACTGGAAGTTTGTACCTCGTGCACCTTTTTCACCTTCTCCTCCCTCTCCCTATGTGGCATTTTTAAGCTCTGTGACCATGCCCTTTACTGGCTGTTGTGGGAGCCAAGAGGAAATACCTGGGAAGGTTTATGGGAGAATGGAGTGTCCCAGTCAGTGAGAACAGCAAGCCAAAGTCCAGAGGCAGGGCCTCCTGGTCGTGGTTGAGAACCACCAAAGACCTGGTGGATGTTGGGCAATCAGGGATGGCAGACCTCTGCTTCTGAAATACACCGTATAAAGACACTAGGAAAAGGGAACACTTGAAAAGTGTTTGTGGAGGAAAACTCTTAATAGGGACCAATCAACAAACAAACATTGATTTCAATTCCTCAAAATCCAACCCCCTGACCCTTAGCACAAGTAGTTCCTGCTACCTGAAATGCTCTCTCCTTCCTTTTCTACATCCCCTCCTAAAATTTCTCCTAGCTCGGCTACCGATTCTTTGGATTTCAGCCTAACATCACTTCCTCTGAGAAGTCTTCCCTGAGCCCTGCCTGTCTCCCCTCCCCCCAAAACTTTAGTAGATGCTTCTGCTTTGTACAACTACACGGCCCCTCAGACTGGGCGCACCATAGCTCTAGATGTTGTGTTTATTGGGTTGTCAGTCTTTCCTGATGGACAAGGCGGTGGTAAACCCAGCAGGATTATTATCCCCACATTACAGTTGTGGGCTCTGAGGCACACGGGGGAGTGATGCCTCCATTCCTCACCTGTCAAAGAGGAATAACAACAGTACTTAACCTTCGCACGTTGTCGTGAGGACTGAATGAGTTCACAAGGACGGGGGCTTGGCATGGTGAACTCTCACTGGGTGATCTCATACCCATCGCTCACTTCTCCAGCGGTTCCCATCTCAGCGAATGGTAATGCCATTCTTCCAATTGCTTGAGCCAAAGCTTTGGAGACATCCTTAATGCCTCTGTTTCTCTCACACCTTTCATTCAGTCCATCAGCACATCCTGCCTGTCAGCTCTGCTCTCAACCGAAAACATTCAGAGTCCAGCCACTTCCTCTGCGACCACCCTGGTGTGGGCCCCTCTCCCTCTCACCTGGATTATTGTGAAAGCCTCCTCAGGGGTCTTCCAGCTTCCCGCCTTGCCCATTGAAACCTAAGTCAGAGAGGGCCATTCCTCTGCTCAGATCTTGTGGTGGTTCCCGTCTCACTCAGAGTGAGAACCCAGGGCCTTCTGTGGCCTACACACGTCATGACCTGCCTCCTGCTGCTTCTCTGATTGCACCTGTTGCCACTACCCCTTCTGATCATTTCACTCCAGCCACACAGCAAGTCTTTGCTGTCTCTTGAACACAACATACACTCTTCTGCCTCAGGACCTTTGCGCTTGCTGTGCTGGCCCCTGAGAGCATGGCTGCTCCCTCACTCCTGTCAATGGAAGAAAATTTTATAAAAAATTTATTTGAGCCAAAGAGAAGACACACCTGGAGGCAAGATCTCAACAGATCTCAATAAACGTTTCAGAAGGTAACAGTTTGCACTTTCTTTTATGCATTGGAGATTAAGGAGGGAATTTAAGGAAGAGTACTTGAAGGTGGGAGGAAGGTAGGCTGGGGTTATGGGATATTTAAGATTATGTGCTCTCTTGGAGGAGGTTATTTCAAAGGTGTGTTAACTTAGATGCGCAGAAACAGTGGACCAGGCATGCTTTAGGATAAGATAAACCTTTTACTAGAAAGTTATATGCCTGGTGCCTGGCTGGTGTAGCTCAGTGGATTGAACGCGGGCTGGGAACCAAAACATCCCGGTTCGATTCCCAGTAGGGGCACATGCCTGGGTTGCAGGCCAGGTCCCCAGTGAGGGCCATGTGAGAGGCAACCATACATTGCTCTTTCTCCCTTCCTTCTCCTCTCTCTGAAAATAAATAAATAAAATCCTAAAAAAAAAAAAAGTTATATGCCTGGGGTGTGATTACTCACCATGACCTGCCCCATTAGGAATTTATGATTAGATCACTTTGTGAGGTTACTTTTCATTGAATCCCTCTTTCGATCCACACTTTTTTCTTCTCAAACCAGCCAGACCTCCCTGGATCACTCTCTACAAAACAATTTACACACCCCTCCCCCACCCTGCCTCCAAACTCTCCAAATATCTCTTACTTTCATAAGTAGTTATCACCCTATGGGATATACATCTGTATGTTTATACTGTTAACCTAAAAAAAAAAAAAGACTAAAATGAGAAGCAACAGCATTTATTCGAGATCCAAAGAATAACTATTCCAGAAGCACCAGTTCAGGCAGAAATCCAACTTGCGATCCTATTAGGAGTAGGAGACAAAGCTGAGGGGTATTTATGAGAAAGGGAAGGGGAATAATTAATGACCTGAATAGAAGGAAGGAATTTCTATAGGTTCAGAGAAACTCACATAGTGATGCGTATTTCCGAGAACGTCTTTAATTTTTCAGTCCTAATCACAATAAACAGTTGTTTGAAATTCAATGCTACATTAGGTCAACTCCAAAGGTTTATCTGCTCAGTTTTAAAATTCCAAAGTTTTGAAGAGCAGGACCTGCAAAGCCGTTTCTCTGGGATGGCAGTGACTCCATTTTAAATGGAGTCATACGTTTACATTATTTTTCACAAGCTCATGCTAAGCAGCTGGGACTCACTTTTCTCTCCCTCACGTGTAGTCAGAGCTCAAGTCCTTCCAGTTCACCCCTGGTCTACTCAGTCCACCACCTTCTCCCAATCTCTGTTGCCCGCAAACTGGTCTTCACACGTCCTGTGTTGCTTCCTTCTTCTCCATTCCCCACACTGCAGCCAGCAACGTCTTCCACAGTACAAATCCAAATCTGATCATGCCCAGAGGGACCCTCTCCAACTTTTCAGTGGCTTCTTTTTGTCTTTAAAGTCCACGGCATGGCCCTCCAGGCTCCTGCCCACCTCTCCTGCAGAACTGTCCATCTCCAGGACCGGGGCCTCTCCCCCTCCCCGCCCCCTTCCCCCCAGGCCTGAACTGGCAGAAAACACCTTCCTACCAAAGGGCCTTCAAACCTGCAATTTCAGCCTCTCTCAGTATACTCCCCACCCCTCCTTTTCATCGTCTGGCCTACTCCTTGTCGAGGCTCAGATTTAACAGCCACTTTTTTTTCAAGGCTTAGATTAAATGTCACTTCCTCTTTCTTTCTCTGTAGAGCCCACGGTCCCTTCGTTACACACTCTCATAACCCCTAGGCTTTTGTCTAGCCATCATCTCCACAGTGATGAACTCATACCCTCAATTCTAAGCCCCTGGCTTTGCATTTTGAGTTGCCAGTGGTCAGGCGGAAGATGGAGGAATAACGTTGCCTGCACCCGTAGTACCTGATTTTTCAGAAGGGGGTATCTTTTCATCTGCTTCCACCTTGGGCTATTTTCAGGGTTGAAATCTAATTTAAATTTGGATCCCAACCTGAAGCTTAACATACCTAAAAAAAAAAAAACCATGTTGTTGCATACAGAATGAAGAGGGCTGCCTGAGCAGAAGGTTGCCCACCACGTGCCAACTGATGAAATTTAGGACAGTGGAAACCATCGGCTCTCAGAAAAAAATGGTGGTACAGTTTTCAATAGCTGGAGAGGGTGCCTCTCCTGTGAATACTTAGTGCAGAAATCTTGAAACACTGCAAGACACAGTGGAAGAACACTTATCTGATTCTGGCAAAATTTCAAGAGCAGCTAATTACTTTCGAGTGACATGTAATTAAAAACCACTAACACAACCACTGGAAATACAGTCAAAACACTGTTTTTCCATATTCCTTACAATTATACTTTCACTCCTCATTGTGTTTTGGGGTGAGGAACAAACTGCATGGGCCATTTTAAAACGCATGACTGCAGATGGCCGAGATGTACAGAAGCACTTTTTTTTTTTTTTTCTTACCTTGGAGCTGAAGGTCAAAAACCAGTTTGATTGAAAAGCAGAAGAAAAAAACTGGATAACGGTATGTTCTGGTGTCCTTTAGCCCCTGAAAAGCAGCTACTAAATCACTGGTGTGAAAATAAGTTGGTGGAAGCTTTAATCTGAGGAAAAGAATGTCTTTAGCTCTGTAATCTTTAAAATGACAGTCTCTCCCTTAGAATAAATACCCAAGGACTGACACCTTTGTTTTGTTCAGTGGAATGTCCCGCGGGGGCGAAGCCCATTACCTGAATTGTATACAAAGGTGCTCAATAAATAGCTGTTAAATAAAATAAATGGGTTCTTGGTTTTACACTGCAAACTTTGGCTCATTTTTACCTAGATTCAAAAACAAGTGTGGGCCAACTTGAAAAGTCTGGCATCCCAGCCACCTCCACAGCGCCTGTGCACTTTGCTGGTACACCTCTCCCTCATTGGGAGGGTGTTGGGATGTGCCCTGAATATTGTCCTCTTCGTAGTCCATCCCTTCTTTCCCGTGTCAGCGCTGCTCTGCCGAAAACTACCTTGGTTTTAATCCCAGTCTGCAAGAAGGAAAAAAGAACCCAGCTAACCCTTGGACTGAGAACATAAACCATGAGTCATAGATTCGGAGGTTCGGACCCAGAAGCACTCGGTGATGTGGCTGTGCGTGGGTCCGTGAGGGTGGATAGGGCAGCCAAGAAGAGGCCACAGCCCTTCTCTACGGGTCTCATCTCCATCCGGCCCCCAGTCGGCGTCTTCCACGGAGCCGGACAGAGTCCTCCCACTCCAGGTCGCCGCCCCTGCGGCCACATCACCAGGATCTTGCTCCTCCGCCCCACTCCTCCCCTACTTCGGACACCGCGCCCCCGCCCCCGGCTGGGGCGGTGGCGGGCTTGCGCCTGCGCTGGGCCACCGCGAGGGGGCGGGGCGGCCGGCCGGGAGCGAGCGGGCCGCGGGCGCCCGCTCCGGGCTGTCTGCGCGGGGCCGCGGGGGCGCGAGGAGGCGCGCAAGCAGGGAGGAGGCGCGGGCCCGGGGCAGACGCCGACGCCGCCGCGGGGGCACTAGGTGAATGCCCCATCCATTCCCCTCCCGGGGTGCCTGGGTTGGGTCGGATCTTAGGAGGCGGGGTCCCCTCTCCACCCGGGCCCGGCTGCGCTCGGTGGCAGGTGGTAATAGAGGGAAGTCTCGGCTTTGGCCGCGGCGCTGGGTTCAGGGGCATCCCAGGTACTCGAGGGAGGTGGGGCGGGACGCCGGCTCGGGACCCTGGAGCCGGGGCGCGGGAGGGCTAGGGGAGCGGCGAACGGCCGCACGGCGGGGTCCGTCTGAGCCGCAGTGTCCCCTCCCGGCCCGCGGGCAGCGCGGCGCGGGAGTCCGGCCCGCCGAGTCTGCCCAACCTCGGGCGGGAGGGCAGCGGACGCCGGCTACTGCTGTGGGTCGTCCCGGGCCAGGACAGTGGGCCAGACAGTGGGGTGAGGGGGTGGCTGAGTGATGGGTGGGAGGTGACCACGGATGGAGGGGTTTCGAGGCAGGCTCGTGCACACCCCAAATCTATTGCTTCAGGGCTTGGCATTTGCTCTGAGTCACCGTTGTCTTTCGTTCTTTATAGATGTGGAATGTATCTTGGTTAAAAAAAAACCCAAAAACCCAAAGTGTTCATTTACATAAAGAGGTTACATATCCGTATGTGTTAGCTATATTACATCACACGTATATTACACATATATGCAATCTCTTTCTGTAATTGAACAGTGTTGAGATATATTTCACATACTGTAAAAGGCACCCTTTTAATGGGCAGCTTTTAGTATAGTCACCAAGTTCTGCAGTTACCACCACTACCTAGAACGTTGTCATCACCCCAAAATGAAACCCCATTTCCAGTAGCAGTCACTCCTAATAACCCCCTTGCCCCGCCCCTCGGCACCCACTAACTTACTGTGTGTATTTCCCAATTCTGGAAGTTTCATAGAAACGGAATCAGATAACATGTGGCTTTGGGGGGATGGACTTCTTTGACATAGTGCAATGTTTTCAGGGTTCATCATGTTGGGTCATGAATTAGTACTTTAGTCTTTTTTATGGCTGGGCAATACTTCATTTTATTGGTGTACCACTGCATCACTTTTTTTTTTTTTTTATCCAGTCACCAGTTGATAGAATTTAAGGATGTTTCCACATTTTGGCCACTGTGCACATCTGTAGATGTTTTTACGTGGGCATATACTTTCATTTCTCTTGGGTATACATATATATTTAACTCTTTTTTTCATATATATTTAACTTTTGAGAAACTGCCCACTTTTCCAGTGTAGCGGTGCCATGTTACATTCCCACCAATCAGTGTATGAGGGTTCCAGTTTCACTTGTTATTTATTGTCTGTTGGCTAATTTTCATTATCCTAGTGGAGGTGAAGTGGTATTGATTTGCATTTCCCTGATGACTAATCATTTTGAGCATATTTCCTGTGTTTATTGTCCATTTGTGTATCTTCTTTGGAGAAATGTCTATTCAGATCTTTTGCCCTTATTTTACTTGAGTTACTTGCTTCGGTTTATTCTTGAATTATAATGTTCATTTATAGAAAAAAATTGTTTGTTTGGGGGCTAGCACTGACTGGTAAAGACAGTTGACACAGTATTAAGCAACAGGATGCTTTTACTGAGGAAAGTTAAGTAAGTGCCACTGAAGTCTTTCAGAATAAATACTCTGTCAATTCCTGAGCATTTTCTTGTCCTTTTCTGTTTTCTGCTATTTTGAGAAACGCTACGAAAAGGTGTGTTCATGATCAGAGTTGAGAGAAACCACACATAGTTGGCATTTTCGTGTAGTCTGTGGTTGCTTTGAAAAAAGTCCCAGTTATTGTTTTAATTATAGAGTACTTACTGTGGTGGCTAGCCAAACAAACTAATAAAAATTAACAGTCACCTATTAATTAAAATCTCACGTGCTTCTCAGGCAAAGTGGAAGATCCTATTTTCCTAAGTTTGTGTAGTCTTTATTATAATTATATGTGGTGGCCAATAAATATTTTTGATGG
>PVJI01018715.1:0-32699 GCA_004026765.1 Micronycteris hirsuta | reverse complement strand
AACATCATTAGCCATCAGAGAGATGCAAATTAAAACCACAATGAGATACCACCTCACACCAGTCAGAATGGCCATCATCAACAAAGCAACAGATAACTGTTGGAGGGGATGTGGAGAAAAGGGAACCCTACTGCACTGTTGGTGGGAATGCAGACTGGTACAGCTACTGTGGAAAACAGTATGGAACTTCCTCAAAAAAATGAAAATGGAACTGCCTTTCGACCCAGCAATTCCACTACTGGGATTATACCCTAAGAATCCTGAAAAACCAATCCAAAAGAACCTTTGCACTCATATGTTCATAGCAGCACAATTCACAATGGCTAAGTGCTGGAAACAACCTAGGTGCCCATCTACAAATGAATGGATCAAGAAACTATGGTACATTTACACAATGGAATTCTACACAGCAGAGAGGAAGAAGGAGCTTATACCCTTTGCAACAGCATGGATGGAACTGGAGAGCATTTTGCTAAGTGAAGTAAGCCAGGCAGTGAGGAATAAATACCATATGATCTCACCTTTAACCGGATCATAACCAACAAAAGCAGAAAGCAAGCATAACATAACCAGAGACATTGAAATTAAGATCAGTCTAATAATAGACAGGGGAGTGTGGGGAGGGAACAATGGGGAGAAGGGTTTTCAGGAACCAGTGTAAAGGACACATGGACAGAACTAAGGGGAAGGAGGGAGGCTGGGGGGGAGGTGGGGTTCGAGGGGAAGGGAGGAGGGGAAGGGAGAGGATGCAAATAACTGTAATAGAACAAAAATAAAATAAAATAAAAAGATATAGATGGGAATAACAGGCTTAATCAGAATTTACTTTAGATGCCAGCAGTGAGCAACCTGCAAGCATGTGGTTATAAGTGCATTGACAAAGTAGTAAAGGTCAAATAAAATGCTATTTAGAAAATAGGACTTGTAAGACATTCTGGGAAAGCATTATAATAATAGAGGAACAAATCTTGCCCAAGAAACATTGAAGAGAATATTAATTAAGAATGTGGTGGAATCCCTGGCTGGTGTAGCTCAGTGGATTGAGCGCGGGCTGCAAACAAAAGGGTCACCAGTTCAATTCTGAGTCAGGGAACATGCCTGAGTTGTGGGCCAGGTCCCCAGTGGGGGCCACATGAGAAGCAACCACACATTGATACTTCTCTCCCTCTCTTTCTCCCTCCCTTCCCTTCTCTCTAAAAATAAATAAATAAAACTTAAAAAAACACAAAACTTTTAAAAAAGAGAATGCAGTGGAAAGTGCTGGTTAGTAGAAAAATTTACAAATGCATTCAGAGGGGTAAAAACAAAATTATTATCTCAGTCAAAGACATTGATGGTTACAGAGAACGTAGAATGACTGACTTTAGTAATCAAGGAGTTGGATATACACTGAATGCTTTGTCCAAGTAAATCATTTTTTAAGCCAGTTTTGGAGGCAGTGCCTCTATTCTACTGAATCTTCAGTCTAAAATGAATACCAATGAATCTTAAAGACCAAAAGGAAGATTAAACAGTATTGTGTAAGGACAACAATAAAAACTCCCTAGGAGGAGTAAAGGTAAATTATTGAAGGATAAAATTAAAAATATGTGATGGGAAATGGGAAATGAAATTGACAAAGAAGAAAGCTTGGAAGAATATGAATATCTATAATCCTATCCCACTACTACCAACACTGAGAGATGGTAAAACAACAACAACAAAAAAAAAAAACCTCATCATGCCTGCCTTTCTTGATCTCCCTTAGTCCCCTTTCTTTGTTCTATAATACCTTCATTTAGAAGAAAATGCCTCAGTGCTTTTCCTTACTCCTATTTTGCAGCAGTGAAATACATATTCTGGCCTTCATATTGCAGATAACTATTTTCTTGACCTCATGGAAGAAAATACAATGATCCTAGCCTGTTCTAATTGAAATAAGATTGAGTTATGATGTAGTAATAAGCAAACTCTGAGTTTCAGTGGATTAATACATGAAGTGTATTTTTAAACACATAACATCTTTTGTAGGTCAGGTGACTCTACAATGTAACTGTCGTCCATGAGGAAACCCACAAATGCAAATTGCTTCAATGTTGCAGCTCTGCCATTTTAATGCACCACTCCATGTTCACCATAGAAAGGAAAGGTTAAAGAGAGGTCTTTCACTGTCAGTCTAGAAGGGACATCCATTACCTCCGCTCATGGTCTATTAGCAAGTAATAGAAGAATGGCCTCACTAACTTCAAGGAGCTCATGAGGGTATTGGTGAACAATTAAAAACATTTATCAAGAGCTTTCCATACTTTATATTTGATATGCTAAAGAAATTTATGAAAAGAATCCTCTCACAAAGCTTGATTTTCAAGCTTATTGTTTTCCTAGGAATGGAAATAAAAATTTAATTTGACCCATTTTCTGTATTTTTGCAATCACAGTTTAAACTCAGTATCATTTAAAAATATTAAACAAATTAATTTGACCTTTTATTCTGAGAAATTACAGGGTTCTCCTGGTGAGTTTATCTACCCTTCTCCAGAAACACTGAAACTCAGTGCTCCAATAGGCAGGAAATTCCTAGAGTCTAGATGTGGAATGTACAAATACATGGAAATGATAAAAAAGTGACCTTATTTTATGATATTAAAATATAATATTAGGCTTTTGTAATACCTGGGAAATAATGTTCATTCTATGAGCAGAAAAATGTGCAAAATTAGCTGAGTTTAACAAAAAAAAATCTTGTTATTAAAATGTGGTAATTTAACTTCCTCTTGCAAAGTAAGTGAAACCTTATGTAAAATAAAAGTAAACAAAATCCTCTTCTATTTCCTATTGAAAACACTCATTCAGTGAGTAACTATGAACTAGAAATCAAAACAAACCACTGGTATCTAAGTATAGGCTTATGAATAGAGAGGGCTTTTTGTTTGTATCCAAATAGGTGATACTCTTTAAAGAGGTCAACATGGTTATCTCCTTCTGTTAAGTGCATTATTTAGAAACAGTCAAGCAATAAACTTCTAAAAAAATATGCTGGAAGGCTTAAATACAATGAATGTTATTTAACCCATTTAATGAAGGTTCAGGGAAACACTTTGAATGCTGTTAACATGAAAAGCACTTTTTATACAATGAACCTCAGTAAGAAGCAATGTTCACAGATTTACTTATAAAAGCATACACCTCTTCCTCTCAAATATTTATCCTAACAAATTTACTTGGGACAAAGGAGATAAAACTGTTCAAGCATGGAAACCAGTAATTGTCTGTAATTCAGAAAGAGGATTATGCAAATGTCACCCTTTTGGAGAGACTACCTGTCTATAAAGGAAAACAGTTACAACACAGTCCTACAAATAAGCACTTTTTTATTGTTGTTCAATTACAGTTGTCCCCATCTCCCCCATTACTCTCCCCTGCCCTACCCACCCCCACCTTCCACATTCACTGCACTTTTAATAGTCTACTTACCTACAAGAATAATGCATACATCGGTCCCTGGGGGAACTGGTGATGGCAATTCTTGCCCATGCCCATCTGTATACAATTTCAGGGGTCACATATCAGCTGTAAACTTATACAGCAAGTGTCAGATTTAGTTCCTAAAAGCTTTGTCTACATGCCAGGCAACTAAATCAGCAAGGGTCAGGTATGCCCTCGTGAAGTTGGAACAAGTCTTATTTCTAAGTCTTGCATGTTGACAAGTTTCCCCAGAGGTATTCACTGAAATAATTGTTGAAATTGCCCTCCCACTGTTTGTAATCAACACAAGCCTAAGATCCAAACAATAAGGCAGGCTGTGTATATATAAGATTAATCTATTCATGAATTTCATCCAGCAAATTTAATTGGGTATTATGTACCAGGTACTGTTCATGAACACACGATGGAGTGAAGACTAAAGGCCAGATCAGTGTGGGCCAGAAATCAATAATGTTTGCTTAGAGTAAATGAATAAGAATAAGTCATTGTCCAATGCCAGTTAATGGTTTAGCTGGAAAGACGTCTATGAAATGGTAAGAATAGAAATGTTACAAAAATTAAACAAAATCAATTTGTCATTTAGAAAAATGGACAGTGAAGATATTTGTATGTGACTCCCATGAAGCCATCTTGGAAACATTTATTCATACAGAGAGACTAATGATACCACTGAAACTTCATGTCAAGAAATTTTTCCACAAATTTACAAAGAGACTTAAATTAAATAACCCATGAAAACACTGTATTTAAAATAAGGTAATGTGACAAGCTTGAAATGCTTTGGGAGATTTCGTGGACTTAGAAGGAAGCTTTAGAAAAATTTACAATAGCAGTGAACACTGAGGCATTCACTAACAGTTGAAGAGACTTTATACTTCAGGACAGATAAATATGGTTCCTATGAATTGTGACTCTATTATTTCACCATTCACTGTAGAACTTACAAGTGCCCAGATACAAAACACGGATGGCACCATTCCAAACCTACAAGTAATTCTCAGGCTACTGTGGGTACCTTAACTCTGAAAGCCTGGACATCATGTTTAATTTGTTTCTTTTTGCCATCAATGGACAGACAATACATGATAAAAAGTAATATTTACACTTGTCAAGGGACCACTGACTGGGGAACAAGTTTCCTTGGAGTCAGCACTCAGAGAAGCAATCCTTCCTAGAGGAGTGATGAAATATAATTTGGTAGGAAGAAGGATATGTATTCATCTCATGCTCATCCTGAAATGCTTTAGATGTGTGTATTAATTTGGTTCACAAATACACAGCTTATTTTCCTTCCTATCATCATCTTGAAGTGTCTTTCACTGAACTCTGAGTGTGGATTAAGATTATAATCACTGCTTTTTTTACATCTATCCCTCAGTGAATATTTGTTTTCCAACAGGGGAATTTAAGTTTTCTATTCAGAGATATTACATAGAAATGGGCCTTGCATTTGTACTGCAGTATGCTCTTTTGAGTTTGGCTATAAAAACAAATATTCCCTAACACTCAGGACAAAAAGACAGAAGTGTTAAGTCAGACAGCCAGCTGTCTCAGGACTCCAGAAAAAGAATCATTCTAGACATTACCACCATATACAATTCGGGGAATGGCCATTGTTTTCCAACCTCATTCTTGTTCATTTTCTGGGTATTTTGACCCCCCAAATATAAGTAATGTTGTTCACTAGATTAAGGATTTATTTTATAAGCTATTCAAACATTTTCTTCCTTGTTTTCCAGATTCAGGGTACCTGGAGGATAAGCTAAGTTAGCAGGACCTTCATAAATCTGATGACCACTGGACCTTTAACAAATTATCTTGCCTTGGCAATAAAGTAGGAGAAAAGGGACTTTAAGTTGCTTACAGTTGCCATCATAAAAATCTGTTATTTATAAGCAGTGCATATCAAGTGAGAAGATGTGACAGATCTGTAGTGTAGCTAATGAAAGTTTGGTCCCAAATCACAGAATTCAATTAATAATTTGGTGTGGAGATGAGAAAAGGACAAAAATACAACCATCTCCCCTTTTACCACTCTGACATACTAAACTATGCACATGTCTGCCTCTCTGTTTATCTCACTTCAAATAATTTCTGCAAACCCTTTCCTTACCTGTTCTCCCTAACTACTTTTGAAATGTGTTTGTCATACCTTAAAATTACATGTATTTTTCAAACTCTTGTTCCAATGCATCAACATGTCTGTATGACATTTTGTTCATTTTCATAAGACTGATTATATTGAGATATTCCTAACATGTCTTTATAATTTCTCAATGGCTGAAATGATGATTCTAGTATAGCCAATACCTTTAACAGTAAGAATACTGATCTTAGCTGACAAAGGCAGTGCAATCCCACTCTTTCCAAGGAGTACAAGATTTCAAGTCTCTTTTGTGTATTTTTAAGTAACACAATCTGCTTGAGGTGTATTTTTCCTTAGTTCCTATCTCAGTCTTGGATTTGGGACCTAAATAATAATATTTCAGAAAACCATAAGGTGAATTTCTTAGGTAAAAACAAAAGAAAGCAAAGGATGTAATTGCCAATTGTACCCAAGAACACAAAAGTCAGATATGCTTGGGTTTCTAATGGCTGACAATAACTGTGTGTGTGTGTGTGTGTATTTTTTTTACAAATCTAACAATAAAGATGGAGCTCTGATTTTCTAATATGAATGTTGTGGTTGCTGCTATGCATGCTCTGATTATATCTGGCCTTTAGGAGAGAAGTGGGGGATGGAGGTTGAATGTAAATGATTGCATTTCCTTTCAATGTCAGTCCCTTCATTTTCTGTAGCTGGAGCCAACAACTTTGTGCCATTTTTAAGGTCCACTTAACCTGAGCATCCCCTTCTTTCTCCATTCCTCTACTGCTGTGTCCTAGAGCAACTGATTTTCTTATTGGAGCATTTTTCACTGATACAATAGATATAATTGGGAGCCTTTGACAGAAGGACATGAAAGAGTCATTAATTTCATTTTGCTTCTTTTATTTTTCAAGTCAAAGAATATCAAACAGAACTGCTGTGAAAAATAAAAGTTATTAATTGGTCGCCTTGAAGCTTTGTGTTTCAGATGTCACAGATTAAGGCTGAGCTCTTCTTTGGGGATGGACAGATATGAAAACTTAACCATTACCTAAGGTTGGAGTTCCCCCAGCCTGTGCCCAGGTCTATCCTTTTCTTCTCTAGTGTTCTGACTTTGAGCATGGACTCTCCCTTTGTGGTTTATGACTCTACTTTTTCCTGGTAATTGAAGATTTCAAACCTCTGTTGCATTTTTCTTAATTAAAAATATTTTTAATTAGTTACATTCAGTATTACTTTGTATTGTGAGTATTTTAAAATAATCTTATTTTCTTGAAATTTACTTTTTCATAGAAATTTTTATCTTGAAGAGGAGTCCATCTGAATAAGTAGTATTTTACCATTTGTCTAACAAAATCATGAAATCTTTTTTATTTGGTTCAAACACGGTTTACACCATTTACTAGCTGTGTGACCTCCAGAAAGTTACTGAATTTACTTTGCCTATTGTATAATCATAATCATAATCATAATCATAATACCTACCTCATAGTATTTTAAAAGATTTTATTCATTTATTTTTAGAGAGGGGAATGGAGGGAGAAAGAGAGGACAGAAACATCAATGTGTGGTTGCCTCTTGCATACCCCCTTCTGGGGACCTGGCCTACAACCCAGTCATGTGCCCTAGACCGGGAATCGAACCAGTGACCTTTCGGTTCACAGGCCGCACTTAATCCACTGAGCCACATTAGCCAGGGCCTACCTCATAGTATTGTTGTGATGATTAATTAAATGAGTTGATAAATTTAAAGTACTTAAGATGGTAAGGGACATTTAGTAATCTCTCACTATGTGTTAGTGATTGTTATTATTACTATTACTAAAAGTAATATTATTTATTCATTTATTGTTCAAGTACAGTTGTCTCCATTTCCCCACCACCACAGTCCCCCCACCCCACCCATTCCCACCTCCTACCATTGAACCTGCTCCCTTTGGTTTTGTCCATTTGTCCTTTATACATGTTCCTTGACAACCCTTCCTGTATTTTCCCCCATTATCTCTCTCTTCCCTCCCCTGTGGTTACTGTTAGTTTGTTCTTTTTTAAAAATTGTTGTTCAAGTACAATTGTCTCCATTTTCACCCCACCACACCCCCCTCTCCACCCATCCCCACCTGCTACCCTTGAACCCACCTCCTTTGGCTTTGTCCACGTGTCCCCCATACATGTTCCTTGATGCTCCCCATTATCCCCTACTATCCCTCTCTTTCCTCCTCTCTGATTACTGTCAGAATATTCTTTATTTCAAATTCTCTGGTGGTATTTTTCTTGCTTGTTTGTTATGTTGATTAGGTTCTATGTATAGGCGAGATCATATGGTATTATCTTTCACTGCCTGTTTTATTTCAGGAATATTTTTATTTGTAAATTTCAAGGTAAAAGTAGGCTTTCAGTGTACTGTCATTTTGGATGTTAACATAAACTATGAACACAGGCTGCCTATGCATATGAAAAACAAAATATTCACTAACATTTTAGGTTCTACATTTTTTATAAAAGGAGATGCTAAAAGAATTTTTCTAAAGCTAGATCTTAAGGAAATGGGATGTCAAACAGTTCTATTTATAACAAAAAAGATGATAATAGACTAGTTAGAAAATTTTACACATAAATAAATTTATTGTGATTACCAAATGCTTAGGATTGCATGATATAAGAAAGAAAGCTAAGCCTACACTGTTTCCTGTGTACCGACTACCTTCTGAATGGTGGTGAGGTAGGTGGGAGTGGAGCCCAGTTCTCCCTGTGCTGAGCTGGAACACCTAGCTGATCTTCTGAGGAACAGAGTGAACAACCAATGGAATCTCAGCTTATGTGAAGTTTGGAGGCAGAACATTGCAGAGGACATTGAAAAACAGACAGTGAGGAGATTGCGCTGGGATGGTAAAGTCTCCGGGATCTGCACAGGGAGCAAGGCTGCTGCGGCTCACAGCCAACACCTGCCACAGAATACGAGGGGGGAATTAGATCATCAGCTCCCTTCCCTACCAGATCAGGGAGGGCAGCCTGGCACCAGGAGGAACCTGGATGCTGGAAGTCGGTGGGGGGAATAGAGACAAAGTAGGAGGCACACAGAGGCAGTACAAATCCACTGGAACTGTGGACGCTGGCCCCAGAGAAATTAAGGAGCCAGGTGACACCTAGAGAAGGGAGGAGTTGGGCCATGTTGGACCCTGACTCAGATAGTATCCAGACTGGTTGGAAAGCTGGGCTGTGTGAAAAGCCAGGCGCTTGTTAAGAATGGTGGGCAGCTGCTTTGAAAGGAACTCTCCAGAAGCAGCTGGTGTGGAAATTTGAGGTGCCCGTGCCCGGAGACTGACAGCATAGCTGAGCAGAACCTCTGGTGCCTGCCTGTCTCGGGCTCCGCGTCCGAGATTCCCTCACCTATGCTCCAGGAGACTCCCGGAGACTAAACACCTAAGGAGAACTGCACGCGCCCAGCCTATCTCAGGCTCTGTGCCAACATTGACTCACACTGGGTGACCAGAGACTGAGTGGCTGAATTGAGCTTGGCAGCTCATCGAGGACCTGGGCCGGCAGAGGCTGGGAAATTACAACCCAGATCTGGTCCCCATCCTCTCAAAACCATAGGAAAGAAGAAAAGCAAAGCCTGGCCCCTCTCTTCCTGTGGCATCTAGGAAGACAAACACAACTGGCCGAACAGGTTTAAAGTCAACAGGAGGCTTTTTTTTTTCTTTATAGTTCCTCTCTCTTTTTTTCTTCCCCCAAGTGAGACAATAAGAACTGGAGTTATAAAGGGCTCAGAGACAGTTCAAAAAGGGGAGAACAATGCTAACTCCTGAAAACTGAGAAACTGAGACAAATGTCATTTTGCTATCCCATAGAGCTGTCATTTTATTGCTTATGTGTATTATTATTATCTTTTATTATTTTTACCACTTTTATTTTATTAGTATTCTTTTATTTCTCTTCCTCAGGTTTAGTTTTCCTCATTTTATTTCTCTGTTCAATTGCATTATTTGTCTGGTTTTCCTTATTCTCTATTGTATTTTAATTTTCTTTCTTTAACTTCACCCATGTACCATTAACACACAACTCTTGATCAGGTACTTTCTATTCTGGTTATCCAAATCATATATTTCTTGTCATATTACTGTTGTCCAGTACTATTATAAATAATTATTGTTCCATACAATTGTACATACTGTACAGTAATGCCTCCGATCTTAGCCCAATTCACTTCAATCCTGAGCATTACTATTATTGTAGTTAACTCTATTCTCTCTCACACTATGACTACTTTCTATCCTTTACTCTCACTATATCTCATCATCTAACCTTGCACAAGTGCTGTTTTCTGGATTCAGCTCACAATCATCCTCCCCTCTAACAAGAGTCTTACCTCTCTTTCACCTTTTAAAAAAAAGTGGCTAGTTGAATGAAAGATCAGTTAACACTATACTTATCCAAAGAATCACCCTATCTCTTCTCTACTTGCTAGTACTTTAAATCCCATAAAATACTCTCCCTCTGTCTTAATCCATTTTGCCTACGCCCTGCCACTGATCACATACAAAAATAGGTGGAAGCTGTGAACATCAGTATACCTGCTGGAGGAGAAAAACCACCAACAAAGGAACCAACAAAAACTAAAAACACAAGTACAACAAGAGAGCCCATACAAACAGAAGAAAGGGCAAACCTAGCATGTCCAGTGAAGCAGATAAAAGAGACCATACCACTGAATATCATAGAATTCCAACCATAGAAGTTCACCCTACAAAGACACCTAGCAAAGGAAAACATCAGGAAGCAGGGAAACAAACAAAAGAGTCACCTAAAATGGGGAGAGAGGCCTGGCTGGTGTAGCTCAGTGGATTTAGCGCGGGCTGGGAACCAAGCGGTCCCAGTTCGATTCCCAGTCGGGGCATATGCCTGGGTTGCAGGCCGGGTCCCCACTGAGGGCCACATGAGAGGCAACCACATATTGCTGTTTCTCTCCCTCTCCTTCTCCTTCTCCTCTCTCTAAAAAATCAATAAAATCTTTTAAAAATAAATAAAATGGGGAGACAGAAAAAGAACATGCAATCAAAAGGAATGGAAGACTACCCACTAAAAGAGCTAAATGAAATGCAGGTAGCCAAACTATCAGATATGGAACTCAAAATAATGGTTATAAAGATGATCAAGGAACTCACAGACAAATACAAGAAATTGAGTGAGAACTATATCAGCATGAAAAAGGAAATATAAACTATAAACAAAAAAACAGAAAGAAATGAACAATACAATGCCAGAAATAAAAAACATATTGGGAGGAATTATAAGCAGGCTGGATGAAGCAGAGGATCAAATCAGTGAGCTGGAGGACAGGGTAGAAAAAAACACCCAGAAGGAGCTAGAAATGGATAAGAGACTCAGAAAGAACAAAGAGGTGGTAAGGGATACACAAGACAACATGAAACACATCATATTTTTCAGACTATAAGACGTAACTATTTTCCCCAAATTTGGGAGGAAAATGGAGGTGTGTCTTATAGTCTGAATGTACTAGGGTCCCCTGTTATTAAATATTTTACCACATTTTTTGCTTCAAAACTTTTTTTCCTATTTTCCTCTTCTAAAACTTAGTTGAATCTTATGGTCCAGTGCATCTTATAATCCTAAAAATATGGTAATAATATCCATATAATAGGAATATGAGAAGGTGAAGAAGAGCAAGCGATAGAAAACACGTTTGAAAAAGTAATGATGGAAAACTTCCCTAATTTGATGAGAGAAGAAGTCACACAAATCCAGGAAACACAGAGAGTCCCAATCAAAAGGAACCCAAACAGGCCCACTTCATGACACATCATAATTAAAATGGCAAAATTCCAAAACAAAGAGAGAATCTTAAAGGCAGCGAGACAGAGACAGGAAGTAACATACAAGGGAGCCCCGATAAGGTTAGCAGCTGACTTCTCAAAGGAAACACTCCAAGCCAGAAGAGAATGGCAAGAAAAATTCCAAGTAATGACAACCAGAGGCCTGCAACCAAGGCTACTTTACCCAGCAAGGCTCTTAATCAAGATTGAAGGCCAAATAAGAAGCTTCCCAAACAAAAGAAGTCTAAAAGAATACACCCCCAACAAACCAGATCTTCAAGAGATGCTAAAAGGGCTGTTTTAAGAAAAGGAAGGATTAGAGTGAGAGAGAGAGGAACATGGGTACGAAAAAGTGGCAGTGAATAAGACCTTATCAATAATAACCTTAAATTTTAATGGATTAAATGCTCCAATCAAAAGACATAGAAGAGCAGAATGGATAAGAAAGTAGGACCCACACATCTGCTGTCTACAAAAGACCTACCTCAGGACAAAAGAACTACAAGGACTAAAAGTGAAGGGCTGGGAACAAATTTTCCAAGCAAACACACAGGAAAAAAAAAGGCCAGAGTAGCAATATACATATCAGACAAAAGAGACTTCAAAAGAAGAGCTATAAAAAGAGATTCAGAAGGTCACTTCATAATACTCAAGGAAAGAATCCACCAAGAAGACATAAACATTGTAAATATATATGCATCCAACATAGGAGTACCCAAATACATAAACTCTTGGAGGACTTCAATAAAGACATAGACATCAACAAAATTATAGTAAGGGATTTCAATGCCCCACTGTCAAAAATGCATAAATCATGCAAATAACTGTAATTGAACAAAAATAAAATAAAATTTAAAAAACATAAATCTTCCAAACAAAGTATCAACAAAGATATTGTGGCACTGAACAATGTCCTAGATCAAATAAACGTAACTGATATATATAGAGCCTTTCATCCCAAAGAAGCAAAATACACATTCTTTTCAAATGCACATGGAACATTTTCAAAGATAGACCACATAATAGGACACAGAACAAGCCTTCATAAATTCAAGAAAACTGAAATCATATCAAGGATTCTCTCTGACCACAAGGGACTGAAACTAGAAATGAACCTAAAGGAAGAAACTCAAAAACACTCAAACTCATGGATATTGAATAGCATGCTACTGAACAATGAATGGGTCAAGAATGAGATTAAGGAAGAAATCAAAAAAATTCTGGAAACAAATGAAAATGAACTCACAACAACCCAAACTTGTAGGACACAGTGAAGGCAGTCCTGAGAGGGAAGTTCATAGTGACACAGGCCTACCTAAAAAAAAAAAAAAAAAAAAAAAAATTCAAATAAACAACCTAACCCTACAAGAACTCAAAGAACAACAACAAAGAGAACCCAGAGCAAGTAGAAGGAAGGACATAACCAAGATCAGAGCAGATTAAATGGCATAGAGAATAAAACCACAATTCTAAGGATCAATAAACCCAGGAGCTTGTTCTTTGAAAAGATAAACAAAAACAACAAGCCTTTAAGCAGGCTCCTCAAGGAAAAAAAAAAGAGAGAACCCAAATAAGCACAATCAGAAATGAAAGAGGACAGATTACAACTGATACCACAGAAATAAAAGATTGTAACAAATTACTATGAAGAACTATATGCCAAGAAATTTGAAAACCTACGTAAAATGGACAAATGTTTATAAAAATATAATCTTCCAAAACTTAGTGAAGAAGAAGCAGAAGGCCTGAACAGACCAATAACAGCAGATTAAATTGAAGCAGAAATCTTTCCCACTAAGATCAGGAACAAGACAAGGATGCCTGCTTTCACCGCTCCTATTCAACATAGTACTGGAAGTACTAGCCACAGCAATCAGACAAGAAAAGGAAATAAAAGGCATCCAAATTGAAAAAGAGCAAACAAAACTGTCATTTGCAGATGACATGATAGTGCACAGAGAAAACGCTATAGACTCCACCAAAAAGTGCTTGACCTAATAAATGAATTTGGCAAAACAGTGTGATACAAAGTCAATATTCAGAAATCAAAGGCATTTTTGTATACCAAAAATGAAACATTAGAAACAGAAATCAGGAAACAAATCAATTTGATATAGTAACAAGAAAAATAAAACACCTAGGAATAAACCTCACCAAGGAGGTAAAAGACCTGTAGTCAGAAAACTACACAACAGTGAAGAAAGAAATTAACAAAGGCGCAAACAAATGGAAACATTACCATGTTCATGGATGAGAAGAATTAGCATCTTCAAAATGTCCATATTACCCAAAGCAATTTATAGATTCAATGCAAACCCTATCAAAGTACCAATGGCATATTTCACAGATATAGAACAAACACTTCAAAAATTTATATGGAACCATAAATGACACCAAATAGCTGCAGCGATTTTGAGAAAGAGCAAAGTAGGAGGGATCATAATACCTGATATCAAACTGTATTACAAGGCCGCTGTAATCAAAACAGCCTGGTATTGGCAGAAGAACATACACATAGACCAATGGAACACAATAGAGAGCCCAGAAATAAACCCAAGTCTCTATGGTCAATTAATATTTGACAAAGGGGGCAGCAGTACAAAATAGAGTTAAAATAGCCTCTTTAACAAATGGTGTTGGGAGAGCTGGACAACTACATGCAAAAAAAAACTAAACTTGAGCACCAACTTACAAAATACACAAAAATAAATTCAAGTTGCATAAAAGATTTAAGTATAAGTTGTGGCACCATTAAAGTCCTAGAGGAGATCATAGGCAGGAGAATCTCAGATATCCATAAAGCAATATTTTCAGTGTTATGTCCCCTAGAGCAAGGGGCATAAAGGAAAGAATAAACAAATTGGATCTCATCAAAATAAAAAGCTCCTGCACAGCAAAAGAAAACGGCATTAAAATGAAGAGAACCAACTGTATGGAAAAACATATTTGTCAATGATACCTCAGACAAGGGTTTGATCTCCAAAATATATAAAGAACTCACATGACTCCACTCTAAGAAGACAAGCAACCCAATTTAAAAATGGGCAAAGGACTTGAATAGACACTTCTCCAAGGAGGACATACAGATGGTCCAGAGACATCTGAAAAGATGCTCAGCATCACTAGCCATCACAGAGATACAAATTAAAACCACAATGAGATACCAATTCACACTGGTGAGAATGGCCATCATAAACAAAGCAACAAACAATAAGTGTTGGAGAGGTTGTGGAGAAAAGGGAACCCTAGTGCACTGTTGGTGGGATTGCAAACTGGTGCCACCACTATGGAAAACAGTATGGAATTTCCTCAGAAAACTGAAAATGGAACTTCCTTTTGACCCAGCAATTACATTGCTAGGATTATATCCTGATGACTTTTAAACACCAATCCAAAAGAACCTATGTACCCCAATGTTCATAGCAGCAAATTTACAATAGCCAAGTTCTGGAAGCAAACTAAGTGCCCATCAGCAAATGAGTGGATCAAGAGACTAAGGTGCATTTACACAATGGAATACTACGTAGCAGAAAGAAAGAGGGAGTTCCTACCCTTCACAACTTAATGGATGGAACTGGAGAGCATTATGCTAAGATAAATAAGCCAGGCAGTGAAAGACAAATACCATGTGACCTCATCTATAAGTTGGACCTAATCAATACAGCAAACAAGGGAGCAAAATATAACCAAAGATATTGAAATTGAGCACAGGCTGACAGTGACCAGTGAGAATGATATTATAGGGGAACATGGTTAAGGGTTTGCAGGACAATTATAAAGGACACGTGGACAATAACAGGGGGTATGGAAACAAGAGAGGATGTAGGGAAGGCTGGGATATTGGGGACCAGTGGGGGGAAAAGGAAGAACACTGTACTTGAACAATTACAAAATGTTAAAAATAATTAAAAATGAAAAAAGAAAGCCGTGTAGTTTATTAATGCAGAGGGAGTGTGTGTACGTGTTTGTGTTAGGTAAGTTTTAACTAAGCATGTACAAAACAGTAACTATCATCAAGTGCTTTCATACTTTATATTGTTCCTCAATAATGCTGTGAAATTCCTGGTTATAGATAAAGAATCTAAGACCTAAACAGGTTAGGTAATTAAACACACATCTTCTGAATCTAGAATTTATTATTTTAGACTAAAATGCAGTGTTCTTTTCACACTGTAGCATTGAACCTGTACTAAGAAAATAGTATAGAAAAGAACAAAATAGAGATGATTCCTTCCTCTTGAATCTTCCAGTTTATCAAGGAAGACTAATTTTGAAAAAAATAATTAGATGTATAACTACCATTTTTTACTGCTTAATCCTTTCACCATTTTCACCCAACCTCCAAGCTCCCCTCTTATCTGACAGCTGTGAGTCTGTTCTCTGTCAGAGCTGTCTATCTGACAGCTATGAATCTGTTTCTATTTTGTTTGTCTATTTCATTCATTACATTCCACATATAAATGAAATCATATGATACATATTTGTCTTTCTCTGTCTGACTTATTTTACTTCGCATACTACCCTCTATGTCCATCAGTGCTGTTGCAAATGATAAGATTTCATTCTTTTTTGTGGTGTGTAGTATTCTATTGTGTAAATATACCAAAGCTTTTTTATCGACACATTTACTGATGAGCACCTGGGTTGCTTCCATGTCTTGGCCATTGTCACAGAATAATCACAAAGACATAGATTACAGCATAGGGAATAGAGTCAACAATATAGAAATAAATATGTATTGGGCCAGGTGGGTACTTGAAGCAGCAGAGGGACCCCTCTGTAAAGTACATGATTTTCTAACCACTTTGCTGCACCTCTGAAACTAATACAGAAAAATATTGAATATAAACTGTAATTGAAAAAACATATAAATAAATATAAAATATTTAAAAAATTAGAGGTTTTAAAAAATTTAAAAGGAGACTTGGCTACAAGTCTGCTATGAAATCTTCCCAAAACAATACTAGATAAGAAGATGGGAAATATAAACTTACATACACACACACGCACATAAAAAATCCCTCATCAGCATAACTTGAAGATATAGAATACCAGAACTTCAAAGTCAGATCGATTGAAAAACACATTGAAGTCCACAAATCCCAGTGTAATCTCCCATGCTGCCATCTTAACCCCCTCCCTCCGGACACAAGGCAGAAGGAGAAAAACTGTGGGGAAGATAGAAAGGGGAGGCTAAGGAAGAGGCATACAAATGACCCAAAATTAGCCTCAGAAAGATTACCTCCCACTTAAGTCTGAATATTCTAAATAGATTGGAGCATAAAATACATAAAAGGGTGATCAGAATACATAGTTGAAGGGGAAAGTCTTTGAAACACATAGCTTCTAGAAGAGAAAAAAGAATGGGGAAGTGGAAATGGGGACAACTGTAATTGAACAACAATAAATATTTTTTTTAAAGAAGATCTCCACTTGGCAATTAGGTGGTATAAAGGAAAGAAATGCTAAGTGGAAAAATGTAGGATTCTACAGGACAGAAGAGAATCATAAAACTGGAGAACACACAGTCCCTCTAACCTCCATCAAAACAAACAAATCAATCTGTTTAAAGGGTCTGATCTTTCTTATGATGTGAGAAAGGACATCACTAAACTAGGAATCTTGTGAAATAACTCCAATGTCTCTGTGAGGGAGGAAAAATAATTTTCCCTGCTACCTTTCTAAATTCTTCTGGCTCAAATCAAATTTACATGAGACACATTAACAGGCAAAATGACTAAATTTATGACACATATAGGGGGTTCTATAGGAATATGAGATGGAGGACAGATGAGGCATCTAAGGTTTGTATGCCGTCTTGAGCTATGGAGAGGCAGGGTTGGTTGTTTGGGACTTGAAAGAACAAGAAGGCAATTCACATGGAGATGAAAAAGCAAATGTTTGGAAAGCAAATGTTCACTGGGTCATCTTAACAATGGGACACAGAGAGGACTTTGATAAAAATGGGCCTGACTAGGTTCCTTTCTGTCTATTACACCTAGTTCATGTTAAACTATAGCTGTGTATGATGATAGGTTCCTTCCCAGAACCTGTCCTCTTATGTAAATTCTTTTAGGCAGTTAGGGGAAGGTACAAGTGTTTTCTTCAGTCTTACATTTCTTAAAGATAACCTGCTTAAAATAAACGATATCTTTAAAAGTATATTCTGGGGTGTCAAACTGTTTTTTTCTCACCACAAAAAGAAATGAACAAAAGGAAAACCAGTAAATCTACATAGAATATTCTAAAAATCAGAAACTTAAATTGCACACATTAACAAAAATTCACACATATGACACAAGGTTCCCATTAAAAAAGCCATAAAGCAGAAGAAATATGTAAAAATTAAATATAATAAAATATATATTTGAGGAGATGAAAAACAACCTTGTAAGAGATTTAAAAAACTAAGAAAGGAAATAGTAAAAAACCAAGAAGATATAAAAAGAGACTTTATTTATTCAGGAAAGTATTTTTAAATATACAAAATTATATTAGAAATAAAGGATACCCAAGGGAAAATAGATTCAAATGAAATTTAATAAGGGGCATTGAAGAAAGACAGGAAAACAACCAAGATAATGAAAAGGTGATAAAGAAAAATGTAAAATGGACCATAGGGGAAGTAATAAACATGAAAGAATAAGTAAGAAAAATATTTATATCATCAGAAACTACTTACTGCAGTGAGTTAAACTCATCCATAATCTGATTAGAGCCTTGTGGGAAATATTGAGCTAGAGGCACCTAGTTTGTCAATGCCAGGATTTCCATCTCACAAAGCTAGTTGGATTAAAAATGTTAGTGGTATACAATGAGATACCACTTCACACCAGTAAGAATGGCCATGATAACCAAATCAACAAACAATAAGTGTTGGAGAAGATGTGGAGAAAAGGGAACCCTAGTGCACTGTTGTTGGGAAATGCAGATTGGTGCAGCCACTGTGGAAAACAGTATGGAATTTCCTCAGAAAACTGAAAATGGAACTCCCTTTTGACCCAGCAGTTCCACTGCTGGGATTTTACCCTAAGAATCCTGAAACACTAATTCAAAAGAACCTATGTACCCCAATGTTCATAGCAGCACAATTTACACTAACCAAGTGCTGGAAGCAATCTAAGTGTCCATCAGTAAATGAATGGATCAAAAACAGTGGTACATTTACACAATGGAGTACTATGCAGAAGAAAGAAAGAAGGAGCTCCTACCCTTTGTGACAGCATGGATGAAACTGGAGAGCATTATGCTAAGTGAAATAGTCCAGGTTGTGAAAGACAAATACCATATTATTTCACCTTTAAGTGGAACCTAATCAACAAAATAAACAAGTAAACAAAATATAACCAGAGACGTTGAAATTAAGAACAATTTGACAGTAACCAGAGGGGAGGTGGGAGGGGATGATGGGGAGAAAGAGAGGATTTCAGGAACAGCTATAAAGGACACATGGATAAAACCAAGGGGGTGGAATCAGGGGAGGTAGGTGGGGGTGACTTGGTTGTGGGGAGTGGTGGGGAAAAAGGCAGACAAATGTACTTGAACAACCATAAAATTTAAAAAATGTTAGTGGCATAAATTTACTAACTTGGGGGTTAATTTGCTATATAGCAGTAGATATAGACAGTAGGTGCAGATTTCTGTACTTGGAAATCTGGTACTGCCATAACAAATAAGTAAAATTTAGGCATGGCATTGAAAATGGGCAGCAAATTTTGAGCAGAGTGTTAGTCCTTTTTAAAACGATTTTATTATTCATTTCTAGACAGAGGGAAAGGGAGGGGAAAAAGAGGGAGAGAAACATTGATGTGAGAGAGAAACATCAATCAGTTGCCTCTCACAAGCCCCTAACTGGGGACAAACCCACAATCCAGGCATGTGCCCTGACAGGGAATCAAAACAGCATCCTTTCAGTTTGCAGGACAACTGCCAACCAACTGAGCCACAGCAGTCACGGCAAGAGTGTTAATGTTTAAACTCCCTTGAACACACTGTACAATTTTGGGCATTGAAGAAGATGCTAGTGAGAGCTCAAGAAAAAGTGAGAAAAACATATTAGAAACTTGAAGAAAGAAGATTCTTGTGATTTAGTGACAGAATAGAGCTGTTGTCTGAAGTTATGTGGAAAGCAGAAAATGTGCCAAATGAACTGGGTGATCTAAGACTATTTCTAAGCAAAATATTGAAGGTGCCACCTGGTGGCTTCTTACTGTTTATATTACAGTCATAGTTGCATAATGATGTTTGATCAATGACAGAGTGCAAGACTGCATATATGAACATGGTCCCATAAGATTATAATGGAGCTGAAAAATTTCTAATACGTACTGATGTGATAGCCATCATAAAGTCACAGCACAACACATTACACAAATACCATCATGTTACAGTTGCTTACAGGACACAGTACAGTAACATGCTGTACAGGTTTGTAGCCTAGGAGCTGTAGGGGAACATATTTGTCTCCCCAAAATATTTTTATTTGGCATAATGATTATTTTTAGGCTGGTTATTTTTTAAATTATTTTCTACAGATTGTATTTATTTTATTTTTAGACAGAGGGGAAGGGAAGGAGAAAGAGAGGGAGAGAAACATCAATGTGTTATTGCCTCTTGTGCATCCCCTACTGGAGACCTGGCCCACAACCCAGGCATGTGCCCTGACTGGGAATTGAACTGGTGACCCTGGGGTTCCCAAGCTGGCACTCGATCCACTGAGCCACACCAGCCAGGGCTAGGCTGGTTAATTTTAAGAAAGAGCAAACATGGAAGAAGCTGTGAAAAACCTAGTAGAAGTTACCCTTTGTGAAAGACATTTATGTAGATAAGGGAAATCTCCATTTATAAGGGTGTCTTCTTGGCTGTATCAGGAAGAGCTGGAGGCTATAGAAACTCTTATTAATTCAGAAGGCAAAAACTTAATTCTATATAACAGACTCATCTTTGTTTACACAGCTTTTCCTAGTCACCTCCTGAACTGACTCTCCTCGCTCCTAACATCTTGTTAAAGTCTTCAGCTGGAGATGGTATTTAAGATGATGGCTTCAGCCATTTTGATAAGTTACTTTTCCTGAGTCTCTTCCATGTATACAGGAGCTACACATGTTATTAAACTTTTGATTTTTTTCTCCTTTAAATCTTTTATTACACAGATATCTCAGTCAAGAACCCAGAATGTTTCTTACTTTTTCACCTACACAGAACAATATGTTGTATCATATAGCCTAGGTATGTAGTAAGCTATACCATCTAAGTTTGTGTGGTTCACCCTGTGGTATTGACACAACGATGAAATCATCTGTTCATGTAATAAATGTCTAAAATTGTAGAGAATGTTTATGCATTTATTTGAGCCAAACTCATGATATGCCTAGAAGTAAGATCTCAACAGACTGAGAAAAATGCTTCCCAGGATGACAATTTGTAGTTTCTTTTACACACTTGGAGTTGAGGAGGGAACCTAAGGAAGATTCCATGAACATGGGAGAAAGAAAGTCAGAAATTTCTATGATGAGATTACAGGATAGTTAACAAGACTGTATGTTCTTTTGAGAGTGGTTATGCTTCCCAGAGGCCTAATAAAGAGATATTTTAAGGGTATATTAACCTAGGTGCAAAAAAACAATGGACAGGGCTTGCTTAAGGTAAAGATAAACCTTTTATAGGCCTATAATGTTTCCTTTGGTTAGATTTATTAATGAGTCCCTTTTTTGCCCACATAACAACACATTTCTCAGAATGTATCCCCATTATTAAGCAGCTCATGACTATAAAATGTGAGAGGAGAAATAAATTGAGGGAAAGATAGTTTTAAAAAGAGCTGAGACTTACAGTTTTGAAAATTCTCAGCTCTTCCAAATGGCATACAATGTTAAAATGTAAAAAAATAGCTCTTGAGAAAAGATCATAACCAGAGCATTTCTAGGAAAACATTTTCTGAAAATGAACTAAAAATCATGACAGTAAGCTTCTTTGTTAATACTTAGGAAATATCAAAGGTTTTATTTAGACCCTTTAAGTTATATTCAGTCACACTGAAGAACCTTTAAAGAGAATAAGAGTCTACCTCCTAGAACCCTTTTTGAAAATATATTGATTATGCTATTACAGTTGTTCCATCCCCCCTTTATTCTACTCTGCCTTGCGCCCCCCTCTCTCACACATTCCCCCCTCCTTAGTTCATATCTGTGGGTTGTACATATAAGTTCTCTGGCTTCTACATTTCCTATACTATTCTTGACTTCCCCCTGTCTATTTTCTACCTACCACTTATGCTTCTTATTCCCTGCACCTTTCCCCCTATTCTCTTCCCTCCCTCTCCCCACTGATAACCCTCCATGTGATCTCCATTTCTGTGATTCTGTTCCTGTTCTACTTTTTTGCTTAGTTTGTTTTTCTTTTAGGTTTGGTTGTTGATAGTTGTGAATTTGTTGTCATTTTACTGTTCATATTTTTTATCTTCTTTTTCTTGGACAACTCACTTTAACATTTTATATAATAAGGGCTTGGTGATGATGAACTCCTTTAACTTTATCTTATCTGGGAAGCCCTTTATCTGCCCTTCTATTCTAAATGATAGCTTTGCTGGATAGAGTCATCTTGATGTAAGTCCTTGCCTTTCATGACTTGGAATCCGTCTTTCCAGCCCCTTCTTGCCTGCAAGGTTTGTTTTGAAAAATCAACTGACATTCTTATGGGCACTCCTTTGTAGGTAACCATCCCCTTTTCTTTTCCTGCTTTTAAAATTTTCTCCTTATCTTTATTCGTGGGTAATGTAATTATGATGTGCCTTGGTGTGTTCCTCTTTGGGTCTAACTTCTTTGGGACTCTCTGAGCTTCCTGGACTTCCTGGGAGTCTATTTCCTTTGCCAGATAGGGGAAGTTCTGCTTCATTATTTGTTCAAATAAGTTTTAAATTTCTTGTTCTTCCTCTTCTCCTTCTGACGCCCCTGTGATTTTGATGTTGGAATGTTTAAAATTGTCCCAGAGGTTCCTAAGCCTCTCCTCATATTTTTGAATTCTTGTTTCTTCATTCTGTTTTGATTGAATGTTTATTTCTTCCTTCTGGTCCAAACTGTTGATTTGAGTCCTGGTTTCTTCCCCATCACTGTTGGTTCCCTGTACATTTTCCTTTATTTCATTTTTCATACCCTTTACTTTTTCCTCTATTTTATGAGTGTACTCAACCATTTCTGTGAGCATTCTGATGACCAGTGTTTTGAACTTTGCATCTGATAGGTTGGCTATCTCTTCATTGCTTAGTCGTATTTTTTTTTTTTTTTTTTAGTTTTGACCTATTCTTTCATTTGGGCCATATTTTTGTTGTCTGGGCATGCCTGTTACGTAGTAAGGGGTGGAGCCGTAGGTATTCACCAGGGTGGGGTAACCCACATTGCTGTGTTGTGGCGGAGGGGTCTGAGAGGGAACAGTGTCCCTTGCTCAGCTCTAGGCCAACTTTCAGTCACTTCCTCTGCTACCCACAAGCAAATCGGGCTCTTCTGGTGCTGATTCCCTGGTGGGTGGGTTTATGTATATTCTAGGACCCTGTGGCTCTCTGCAATGAATTCTCCTGTGAGGCTGTGAGTTTGACCCGCTAACACAGCCCCCACAGGATTTTTCATTCAGAGATTTTGGGGCTTTATTTCCCCATGCTGGAACCCTGGGTTATGTGGTCTGTCTCGCTCCCCAGTTGTTCTTCCCAGTTTATCTGAATGCTAATGTGGGACTGCCCAGTCCTCCAGCTACCACCTTGCTGGGTATCTTCTCTGCCAAAGATGCCTGTCTCCACCCTTCCTACCAGTTTGGATGAATGTTTCTTCTTTAACGCCGTGGTTGTTGGACTTCCATATAGTTTCATTTTCTGGCAGTTCTGGTTGTTTTTTTTGTTTTGTTTTGTTTTGTTTTTAAATTTATTGTCCTTCTTTTGGTTTTGGGAGGAGGCACAGTGTATCTACCTATGCCTCCGTCTTGGCTGGAAGTCTAGATCCTTTAAATTAGAACTTTAAGGATGTTGTTCTTTAGCCCATTCAGCAGGAGCACAAGGTATAAAAAAATTTTTCTCTAAGAAATTTGTAGGTATGCCTATGCTCTAATGGAGTGCATCTCTATGAAATTTACAAAAGACTCATAAAGTTACTGAGAAAACTATATCAGCAAATGTACTGCTAGTTTGGACCAGCAGAACCAGAGATAAAACAAAATAAAAAGAGGCTCTTGGGTTTCCAAAAGTCCAATGGTAGATAGAAGGTGGAGAAAATCACTGAGCTGCAAATACTGACTCAGATAGTAAATCCAGAAGCCAGGAATGTGTAGCCAAGCAACCAAGCCTAAAAAAGCAATACCACATTTATTTGGCTAGATTTCAGAATTTCTATGTACCAGTGACTGTTTTGTGCTTCCCATTCCCTCCATTTTATTTATTTATTTATTTATTTATTTATTTATTTATTTATTTATTTATAGAGAGGGGGAAGGGAGGGAGAAAGAGAGAAAGAGAAACATTGATGTGTGAGACATATCAATTGGTTGCCTCTCACATGTCCCCAACTTGATGCCTGGCCGGAAACCGAGGCATATGCCCTGACTGAGAATTGAACCGGAGACATTTTGGTTTGCAGGACGATGCTCAATCCACTGAACAACACCATCCAGGGCCTATTTTCCTCATTTTGGATAGGAATATGTATAGCATTTATCTTTTCCTTGTCCTACAATTATATGTTAGGTTATGTTAGGGAAAGATAGCTTGTTTATAATTTTACATGTTTACAGAACAAGAAGAAGTACACCCAAGGAGCTGCATGTGGACCTGATTTAGATGACAAGATTCTGAACTTCGAGCTGTAATTACAATGCTTTATGAATTTCGAGGACTATACTTTGCATGTGGAAAGGAAGTGAATCATTGATAGCTAGTAGGCAGCCTCTAAGATGTTTCCAAAGATCCCTGCTTCCTTCTCTTATTCAAGCCCCTGCATAATACACTCTTCTTAAGTGTAGGCTAAATTTCTTACTAGATTCTGATTAACAGTATATGGCAAAAGTAAAGGAATGTTTCCTTGGCCAGGTCGTTCAGTTGGTTGGAGTGTTGTCCTGTATACCAGAAGGTTGTGAGCTTAATCCCTGGTCAGAGCACATACCTAGATTGCAGGTTTTATCTCTGGTTGGGGCACATGTGTGAGGCAACCAATTGATGTTTTTCTCTTATACCAATGTCTGTCTGTCTGTCTGTCTCTCTCATTAATATACACGGGTGAGGATTTAAAAAAAGGTAAAAGAGCCCGGCTGGTGTAGCTCAGTGGATTGAGCGCGGGATGGGAACCAGAGGGTCCCAGTTCGATTCCCAGTCGGGGCACATGCCTGGGTTGCAGGCCAGGTCCCCAGTGAGGGCCATGTGAGAGGCAACCATACATTGTTCTTTCTCCCTCCCTTCTCCTCTCTCTGAAAATAAATAAATAAAAATCTTAAAAAAATTTAAAAAAAGGTAAAAGGATGTCATTTCAAAGATTAAATTACAAAAATATTATGGTCTCTGTCTCACTCACTCTCTTATAACATGTTCTGAGAGAAGACACTACCATGTCATGAGTTGCTCTATACATAGACTTGCAAGGCAAGGAACTGAATCTCCAACAAGTTAGCAGTGACCTGAGGTCTGACAACAACTACCAAAGTCAATCATCCCCCAGTTGAACTTTGGCATGACTATAGTCCTGGCTAGCAACGCGATTTTAGTCTTGTGAGAGACCATGAGAAAGGGGATTTTAGCTAAGGGACTCCTTGATTTCTGACCCATAGAAACTGAGCCATAAAAATATTTGTTGTTTTAAGCTGATAAATTTAGAGTTATTTATTTGTTAAGTAATAACAAACACACTCATTTCTTAAATGAAAAACATTTTTAATTTTTTCACAAAATACAGCCCAACTCTGTGCCTTGGATATGAGATACACCTAGAACTAAGTAATCCATAAAGCCAAAACTGGGGAATAAGAAAGTGTACTAAGAAAATGAAAACAAAAAGAGAACGGGCATAGAGATGTTGATATAAGACAAAGTGTAATTCAAGCCCCAAAGTATTAAATGTAACAAAGTATAATATTCTTCATGCTAAAAGCCATTATACAAAATTTAGATACAATTAATATGAACACTTATGTACTAAACTATACAGCATCTACATTTCAGTAACAAAAGCTAGAGGACATACAATTAAACATGTAGGCATACACTAATAACAAAAGATGTCACTGTTATATTCTCAGTACAAGACAGGTAAAATAGACAATAATATGTAAGGAGATAGAGTACCTAAACAACATAATAGATAGATGTTACAAGTGTATATAGAACTAAATATACTGATATACCTTCTTCTCAAACATCTGTGCCACATTGACAAAATTTGATCATATATAAGGTCACAAGGAAAACATTAGTAATTTTCATTGTGTAGAAATAGTACAAATAACATCTGATTATGATACACCACAACTAGAAGTTACTAATAAAAACAAACAAGCAAATAAACAAAACAAATTATCTCTACTATGTGGAAATGAAAAATACTTCTATTAAATAACACATGGATGCAGGGGAAACAGACTGAATTTACAGAATCTTTCAGAAAAAAATAATGAAAGCAGTGTATATCAGAATCCACAGGATACATTTAAAGCAGTGATCACACAAAAATTCATAGGTTTAGAAAAATATTAGGATAAAATAAAGTAAACCAAAAGAGAACACCAGGAAACAAACTATAAAGATAAAAGCAGACATTAAGACAGCAATAGATCAAAATCACATTTTCAAAGAAAAATAACAGACACATCACTAGTTAACTTGTTCATAAACGGAGATAAGGCAAAAATATATAAAGTAAGTGACAAGAAGCAAACAATCATTGAAACAGAAGAGTATTTTTAAATCACGAGACTACTGTGGAAACAACTATAGAGAATAATTTGAAAATCTAGATCAAATGGATAATTTCCTAGGAAAATCCATATTATCACAATTTACTCCACTTAAGTTAGAAAGACCAATTTTCATGAAAGAAATAAAGAAAATCATTGAGGAGCTACCCCACCAAAAAGAGCAAAGTCTAGATATAGTTCCCAGGGAGATTCCATTAAACACTTAAAGATAATCTCAATACTCTATATATCATTCCAAAATATCAAGAATAAAGGAAATCTTTCTAATTCCATTTATGATGCAAAACCTTATAAATACATTATGAGAATGAAATTTACAGGCAAAATATCACACAACAATGTAAATTTAAAAAATATAAAAATACTAGCAAACAAAATCCAACATTTCAGAGAGAAAATAATATACCATGAGATGTATTCCAGGTGTATGGGTCAATATTTTAAAATGTATTCTTTTTTTTAACATGTATTTTATTTTATTTTATTTTTAATTTTTTAATTAATTTTTTTGTTTAATTACAGTTATTTGCAGCCTCTCCCCTCCCCCTCCCTTCCCCTCCCGTCCCACCCCCCGACCTCCCTCTTTCCCCTTAGTTCTGTCCATGTGTCCTCTACAGTGATTCCTGAAAACTCTTCTCCCCATTGTCCCCACCCCCCTCTCCCCTGTCTATTGTTAGACTGTTCTTAATTTCAGTGTCTCTGGTTATGTTTTGCTTGCTTTCTGCTTTTGTTGTTATACACCAGATTACCATACTGAGAAAGAACAAACACAACATGATTATCTACATAGATGCAGAAAATGCCATTGATAAAATTTAACAGTGAGTCATAATAAAATTTGTCAATAAAATAAAAATAGAAGGATATTCTCTGAATGAAGGTATACCTTACTTCTAAAACCAGTTCTACTCATACCAAAGCAAGGCAAACAAAGAAAAAAGAAATCCTGAGAGATAGAACAATCTCCTACTGTCTTTTGAACACTTCTGTAATCCAAAATTGCAGTAAAAGTTCTCTCATCAGTGACTCTCCTACTTGGGGTTCAGGTAAATCACAGTTAAGAGAAAAAATACACAGGTTCTGCAGTGGCTAGCAATAACAGAGTAGCTCTTATTGTCTTTGTTGTAGTGGTGAGAGAAGCCATTTTCACAGTCATTGTCAAATGAAGGGAAAGGGAAAAGAAAGGAGTAAGGTAGGGGTGGTAGGAAGGAGAGGGAGTAAGAGTGAAAGAGAGCTGATGGTAAGAACATCTCCTCTCAGGGACAGAACAATCTGACCAGGACATGGAAAAGTGATAAACAATAATGTCAGGTAACTTTACTCCAGTAAAGGAATTCACTCTTGGCTTGGCTAACTGGATTTTCACACAGCCTAGCAAGGTACACTTTCTTTTTGAAAACTTCTCACAGCAATAAACAAGCTGTCTGAAAAAAATGTTCTCTTCTGATCCAGGAAATGTTGCCTAAAACAAATCCCTATGATTTGGAAGAGTTGGTGGGCTTGATTATATTTTCCCTCCTTGTTTCCTTCTTCTTATCCCTAAAGGTAGAACTGTAGCATTTGAAATAGGAAGACAATTTAATTATATGTCCCAATATTATATAATGGAAGAGGAAATTGCACTGTTTTATAAGCTCAGAAGAGGCTATGGAGGGGAGGAAGAGAGAATGGGACTGAGCAAGTCACTGAAGCAGGACAAATTCCAAGCATTTCTCTTTCAGCAAGAGGTTAAGTGGGTTGAATAAAGTCACCCAGCTACCTGAAGATGCAACTCCTAGGACTCACCTGATATCCTCTCCTACCCCCGCCTTTGTACACATGACAATCCTATAACATGCAATTCCTCCCATCTACTTATTCATGTTTCGGTGCCTGCTTTAGGATTCTCAGAGTTTATATGCTGGTGTTGGGTAGCACAGCAGTTTTCTGGTTTTCTAAGGTGCCCATTCACACTTTCCCATCACGAGCTGGACAGGGGAAAGGAGAGCACTCAGGGCTTCACTCCAGCCCTCTTCCCTTTAACCAGAATAGTGAGGATTTACTGGAACATTTTGGATTTTAGGCTAACTTTCACATGAAAAAAGGCTCCACTCTCCTCTATGCCCCAATGTCTACTAAGTAAGAATTTTTTGGAATACATGTCTTGAAACAGATTTGCTGGATTATAGGGTTAAGTATACTTGTAATTAGACTGAGTATTGCCACATCACTCTTCAGAGTGGTGACATAGTACACACTATCAAAAGCAATGTGTAAAGGTTGCTATATTCTCACCTCCCTGTCAATATTTGATATCATCCAACTTTCCAAATGATGCCAGTCAATAGACATAGTTAATATCTCATGGTGGTTTTCACTTGTATTTCTCTGATTGCCTACAATTTTGAACTGTTCTTTATTTACTTATGAGACTTTACGGTTTCCTATTCTATATAACATTGTCTCCTCATATATCATTTGCCCATTTTAGTAATTGAGACATCATTTTCTGGTTGTTAAGAGAGCTCCTTGTACAATGTCTATCATCCTCAGTTTTAGACATTGCCACTATGTGATCCTATGTGTAACCTACCTGGTAATTTTACCTATGATGTGCCTCACTTAACACAAACACTTAATTTTGAGGTAATCCAGTTCATCAGTTTTTGATTCATGGTATGTGTTTCTGAGGGTTTTGTTTGTTTTATCTACCCACACACAGGTTATGAATGTATTCTATACTGTTTCTAATTAACTTCCCCTCTTCCATCATTATTGTCCCACATATTGACCATAAGCTAATACCCTGAAGAAATAGAGCATATTTTGTTGGAAAAGCAAGTCAGATCATGGCATTTCTCTGTTCAAAACCTGGCAATGGCTCTCCAGTTTAGAGTAATAGCCAAAGTCCAGTCAATGGTTTTAAAGATCCTTTGTGATTGCTGCTCACCTCTTCCCAACCTGAGCATGTCTACCACTGCTCTCCCAACACATTCTGCTTTAGCCACACTGGCCTCATCTATGATCCTCGGTTATCTTAGGTTATTCTCTACTCCTGGAATGTTCTACATGTATATATGTGCATAAAGAACCTCTTCATTTCCTTCAAGTGTTTGCTCAAAAGTCATTTTCTTATTGCATCATCAATCCTTACCACTTCTAACCCCTCTTGCCCTGACCTACATTTTTTCTCTTTCTCCATACCACTCATCATTTCCTAACATAATATATAATTTATTTGTTTATTATTCATATAGTTTATTATCTATTTTCTGCCACTAGAATGGGAGCTCCATAGGAGTTGGAGGTTTTATCTGACACCCAACTGTAATCTGGGGCTTAATCACTCTATGTCTGTCCAAGGGAAGCTCTTTGTCATCATTTGTTAAGTGATAAGTTGTGTGACTCCTTCCCAGTGAATGGTGACAATAATAATGGCTGCCATTTCCTCTCTACAGACTCTATAAATAGTGTTGTGCCCCACAGAGCATGATTTGGAGTATCACCATTGATCATGGGGCTTCCAAGCCCCATCTGGAATTTCCAAGAGTTATACAATATCCTTTTTCATAATTTCCTTGATTTAACCAAACATCATTGGTTTGTTTATACCATATTAAAGAGTACAAATATATACCTGAAGTAAGTCAGAAAGAAAATGTCATTTAACTCAAGTTTCCTTAAAAGCTCATAAATTCATTAAACTAAAAATGACAAATGGTCAAATTTCTGCCAAATGCACAATATCTTAGAGTGGTATGGTAGGTTGTCAAAAGTGATCACAACAAATTTTCTTCTATTCTTTTGCAATGTAGACTTTCTACTCCCCCAATAGAGATGGAGTCTTTTTTTTTTTTGCCTTTCCTTGAGTCTGTACTCAAATGTTTGACTTTCTTTACCTAATAGAACATAGTGCAAGTTATGCTGTGTCAGTTGCAGGCTTAAGTGTTAAGAGACTTTTTGGTTTCCGTGATTACTTCCTTAGAATGCTGCAATGAGACTGTCACAAGGAAGCTGGTATATTCTACTTGAGGATGAGAACTAAGATGCCCCAACTGATAGCCAGAAACAACTTCCAGACATATGAGTGTAGATCTTTGCAGCCCAGCCAATGTTCAAGCTGACATCAGGTGTATGAGTGAGCTCAGGTGAAACCAATAGAGAAATTACCCTACAAGCCCATAGAATGGTGAGAAATAATATTTTGTTATTTAAAGTCACTAAATTTGGGGCTGTTTTATTATTAAAAGGTATGAGGATACACAACTTTGGCATAAGGATTATTTTTAAAATAATTATTTTTGAGAATAAGGCAGTTGAGAATCAACAGATGTGGAAAGAAGGTTTCTCAGAGCTTCCCTTATCTATCTAAAAGTAGAATTTCCCAAAAGAACTTAAAAGAACTCAATTGTGACTTCCGGCCAAGATGGAGGCATAGGCAGAAACACTGTGCCTCCTTGCACAGCCAAGGGAAGGATAGCAACAATTTAAAACTAAAAACAACCAGAACTGACAGAAAATCGAACTGTATGGCAGTCCAACAACCAAGGCATTGAAGAAGACACATTCATCCAGACTGGTAGGAGGGGCGGAGCTGGGCAGAGAGGACTCCTGGTGGGACAGCGAATGGCGGACCTGGTGAGACCCTGGCTGGCAGACCCAGTGGGGCCGTGGCTGGTGGAGCCAGTGATCCAGCATTCCCGTGCAGATAAAGGAATAGCTCAGGAACCAAAGAGACCATGCAAACCAGGGTTCCAGCAAGGGGAAATAAAGCCTCAAAGCCTCTGATTGAAAATACCTGTGGGGCTGCCTGGCTGCTGTAGCTCAGTGGATTGAGCACGGGTTGAGAACCAGAGGGTCCTGGTTCGATTCCTAGTCGGGGCACATGCCTGGGTTGCGGGCCAGGTCCCCAGTGGGGGCCATGTGAAAGGCAACCATACATTGCTCTTTCTCCCTCCCTTCTCCTCTCTCTGAAAATAAATAAATAAAATCTTTTAAAAATAAAAAAAAGAAAAGAAAATACCTGTGGAGTTGAGGGGGCAGCATACCTGTGGGGGTTGAGGGGGCAGTGGGAGGAACTCTCAGCCTCACAGGAGAGTTCATTGGAGAGACCCACAGAGTCCTAGAATCCACACAAGCCCACCTACCCAAAAATCAGCACAAAAGGGCCCAATTTGCTTGTGGGTAGTGGGGGAAATGACTGAAAGAGAACGGAGAAAGTGCCATTGTTCCCTCTCAGCCCCTTCCCCACAGAAAGTGTCACAACACAACAACCTGAGTTACCCCACCCTCGTGAGCACCTAAGGCTCCTCCCCTTATACGTAACAGTGCTGAGGGGAAAAAAAAAGCCCAAATGAAAGAGCAGATCAAAGCTCCAGAAAAAATGCAACTAAGCAACGAACAGAAAGCCAACCTATCAGATGCACAGTTCAAAACACTGGTAATCAGGATGCTCACAGAATTAGTTGAATTTGGTCACAGATTAGATGAGAAAAATGAAGGCTACACTAAGTGAAATAAAGGAAAATGTACCGGGAACCAATAGTGATGGGAAGGAAACTGGGACTCAAATCAAAAATGTGGACCAGAAGGAAGAAAGAGACATTCAACCAGAAAGGAATGAAGAAACAAGAATTCAAAATAATGAGGAGAGGCTTAGGAACTTCCAGGGCATCTTTAAATGTTCCCAAATCCGAATTATAGGGGTACCAGAAGGAGAAGAGCAAGAGCAACAACTTGAAAGCTTATTTGAACAAATAATGAAGGAGAACTTCCCCAATCTGGCAAAGGAAATAGACTTCCAGGAAGTCCAGGAAGCTAAGAGAGTCCCAAATAAGTTCGACCCAAAGAGGAACACACCAAGGCACATCATAATTACATTACCCAAGACTAAAAATAAGGAGAGAATCTTAGAAGCAGCAAGACAAAAGGAGACAGTTACCTACAAAGGAGTTCCCATAAGACTTTCAGCTGATTTCTCAAAAGAGAACTTGCAGGCAAGAAGGGTCTGGAAAGAAGTATACCAAGTCATGAAAGGCAAGGACCTACATCCAAGATTACTCTATCCAGCAAAACTTTCATTTAGAATGGAAGGGCAGATAAAGTGCTTCTCAGATAAGGTCAAGTTCAAGGAGTTCATCATTACCAAGTCCTTATTATATGAAATGTTAAAGGGATTTATCTAAGAAAAAGAAGATAAAAAATATGAACAGTGAAATCACAGCAAACTTAGAGTTGTCAACAACCACACCTAAAACAAAAGCAGAAGCAAACTAAGCAAACAACTAGAACAGGAACAGAACCACATAAATGGAGACCGCATGGAAGGTTATCATCAGGGAAGTGGGAGGGGGAAAGAGGGAGAAAAGATATAGAGAATAAGTAGCATAAATGAT